>JAYESA010000011.1:46127240-46264740 GCA_036927795.1 Iris macrosiphon | reverse complement strand
TTTCTTTGTGATATCTTATCGTGCTTTTACTCTTCCCCTAGTTATTGTGATTGAGGCATATATATATTACGTGGTTGCCCTCCTTTTAGAGAGGTTATATTGACAGGTTTTGTGAGATATAGATTGTTGACCTAGAATGGACCTTTACAGCATTCTACCGCCGATTCTGCGGCGTAGGCTGGACGTACCCACGACTCATGCCCAATTTTTTGGGTGCGGGTCGTGAAAGAAGCTGAACATGAGGCAGAGAAGGTGGTTAGAGTTGATGAAAGACTTTGATATCTCATTACAGTACCATTCAGGAAAGGCCAACGTAGTCGCCGATGCCTTGAGCAGGTATCCGATGGCTATGTGCTTGACTTCAGATAGACATTTATTAGCTGATCTTGAGAGCTTGGGAATTAAAGTACTAGTTCCAGGTAATGATATTAAGATATGGGGGATTGCAGATACAATCGGAGCTGATGGATAGAATTAGAGCTGCACAGTATGATGATGAGACTCTGAGGAATATCAAGGCACAAGTTCGGACAAGATTGAAAGATGACTTTACTATTGCGGATGATGGATCTTTACAGTATGGCACGAGGATGTGTGTGCCAAGTGGAGAGCTGTACAAAAAGGTTTTGTAGGAGGCACATCGCTTTCAGTACTCCATGCATCCCGGAGCCAACAAGATGTATCAAGATTTAAGAGAACATATATGGTGGTATGGTATGAAGCGCGAGGTAGCACATTTTGTATCCCGGTGTTTAGTGTGCCAACAGGTAAAAGCAGATTGACAGAGGCCAGAAGGATTGCTTCAACCTTTACCCATTCCAGAATGGAAGTGGGAGCATATGACTATGGACTTCGTTTCAGGGCTTCCACGTTATCCAGAAGGAAAGGACGCAATTTGGGTCATCGTTGATAGGTTGACCAAATCAGCCCATATTTTACCATTTAAAGTGGGTACATCGACAGAGAAGTTAGCAGAGATATAAGTAAAATAGATTGTCAGATATAAGTAGTTCCTGTGAGTATCGTCTCAGATCGGGATAGTCATTTTACTTTTTATTTCTGGAGGAGTCTGCAGGCTAACTTGGGCACTCAGCTCAAGTTCAGTACCGCGTATCACCCCCAGACAGACGGGCAGTCTGAAAGGACTATTCAGACTCTTGAAGATATGCTACGCACTTGTGTTTTGGATCTCAGAGGTTCTTGGGAGGATCATCTATACCTAGTAGAGTTTGCTTACAATAACAGCTACCAGGCCAGCATTGAGATGTCACCATTCGAGGCTTTATATGGACGAAGGTGTCATACACCGTTATCTTGGGATGATGTTGGAGAGAGAGCTTTGTTAGGACCAGAAATGGTCGTGGATGCAGCAAAAAAGGTAAAACTTATCAGAGATAGACTGCGAGTGACGCAGGACAGACAGCGGCATTGGGCTGACAGCCACCGTAGACCCCTAGAGTTTCAGGTATAGGTTTTGTTTTATTGGTTTGTGATTGTTTTATTTTAGATTGCATGTTAAGATTATTTGTTCTAGGTTGGCAATTTGGTGTTCCTGTGGATTTCTCCGATACGGGGCACGATTCGTTTTGGCAGAGGCAAAAAGCTTAGTCCACGTTACATCGGGCCCTTTAGTATTCTTACAAGGGTCGGTGCAGTAGCCTATAGACTTGACTTGCCGCCTGTTCTAGATGGAGTGCATGACATGTTCCACGTGTCACAGCTGAGAAGGTACGTGGCCGATCCTAGTCACGTACTAGATCACTCGGAGATCAAAGTTGGACCGACACTCAGTTATCCTGGATAACCTGTTAAGATCTTGGATCATAAAGAGAACCAGACTATTCCTTTGGTTCATGTTGCATGGAGACATCACTCTCCAGGCGAATCAACATGGGAGAGAGAGGACAAAATACGCGAGCAGTATCCATATCTCTTCGAGACTTGAGGTATAATTCATTGTTTGGTTGTTTGTTCTTGTGCTAGTTTATATTTAATTTCGAGGACGAAATTCTTTTCAGGAGGGTAGACTTGTCACCCCCATATTTTAGATTAAGGATATTTTCATCTTTTCATAATTAATGTGTAAATGATTGCTTGATAATTAATTATATTTAAATTGCTGTGATTTTATTTGATTGTTGCGCTTTACCGTTGCTTCGATAATTAGAGCACTACACTAGTCTTTGTCTTCCGACGGATTTTACACCCTTGTCCTAGACATGCCAGACTATTATTTTGATCCTTGTGTGACTCATAACCATGTCTTGTTGTGCTTTATTTTAGTCGCACAACATTCATCGCAAACGACTATATGTAATTCTATATAAATTCAACTTTGTATCCTTGTGTGTTCCAATCGAAATTGGAGACACAATCTTGACCCATTTTGAGCAACCCAATTTAGAATAATATTATATTCTGAGTCTACTTCATTTATGACACTTGTGTCCCACTTAATTTCAGTCCCTTATACTTTTATTTAATTTTAGAACACCTACTGCATTTAGTTTAATTAAATTAAACCATAAACTCCACTTTGTGTAATTTTCTAATTGTTGGGCACTTTGGTGCACAAATGCATTAAGGTATCCACCCCGTTGTACACAACACGTAAATAAATCCATTTTACCTTCATGTATATTTTCCATAATTTTCAGGAGTGTGTAATTCAACATCAACCTCCTCAACCCATAGCCCTCCTTAATTTTGAACCGATGCAATCCTTGCCATTCTTTTTGAACCCATTTAAATCCTAGCCCATTGGAATATCTCCATAACAAGCCAAGGCCTTTTTCCTAGTGTTGACCAAAGTCAAATAGTTTTAGGTCAACCCAATACCACATATATAAATATTCTTATTTTCTTACTTTTTTCTTTTTTATCCCTTTAACCTAAACCTTAGTCTCCAGCCGACTTCTTCACCCATCTCCTGTGCATCTCTTTCCCTCACCCCGCCGACCCGAGACCAGCACCCCTTTCGTCGGAGCAGCCTCGTCAACCGCTGCACCCAGCCCGCAGTAGCCTGAACCGAGCCCATCCCGCGCTCGCTTGAAGCCGCTGCCAATTGCCGACTTCCCACGACTGAATGCCGAAGCAGCCCGTCAACGCCAGCACCCGACCGCCTCGCCTTCCCCCTCTTGTTCAACCCGCCTAACCGAACGACTCTTTTCCCCGACCACCTGCCGATCACTTCGACCCTCGACCCGACCGAAATCTCGCTGCTCATTCACCGCCTCCACACGATATCTCCCCGTGGAACGACTGCACCTCAGTCCCAGTTCCGGTCAGAACCTGACCGCCCAGCCCTCTTCGTCACAGTCCCGACCTTGCCTGAACACCCACGTCGACTTCATCTCGACATCCACCATACACCACCAGCACCTTTATCATCATCACCATCGTCATCGTCGTCTTCGCTGCTCTCGTGCACGTGCACGCCGAGGCCGAGGTGAGGAGTATTTCCTCTTGTGCATTATTGTGTGCATACACGTACGCGCATACGCGTATTCTTTATTGTATGCATGCGTATATTTAGCTATGGTAGTATACACGTATGGTATGTTGGTACATGGGTGTAGGCACTTAGTGTATGTATTTGTTTTCAGTATGGGTTAGTATACGTATATTGTATATTTGGTATATAATTGGTATATATATGTATATATATATATATATATATATATATATATATATATATATATATAGTATGAACTCAATTAGTATATATATATATATGTATATGTATTGTATATGTATTTAAATTGGTGTATATGTATATTATAAGTATTAATGCTAGATAATAATATGTATTATATGTCTATGTACTAGATGACCCGAGTGTAACCACGGATACCCCGTAGTTACATTGACCTGTGATCACGTAGCATAATAGCAGACTGCCATATGTACACCGACGTACTGGCAAGACCGTATCATTTATTGTCTTTTATGCACAGCAACTACAGACGTGAGACCCTAGCGTAGTCTCTGAGATTATTATGTTTTGATTGTGTGTGTTAGTGTATTGTCTGATACAATATTATATGATATGACATGTCTATAGGACTGTTGGATCATTCAGACGATACTTTGGAACCAGGACATTGGTATTACCTGCTAAGGACCACAGACGAGTACATTCTCTGACAGTTTTATTATGTTGATTATCTCTATAATTCTAGTTGTATAGTGTACATGATTCTAACACTGTTGTTTACACGAGTTGGCATCATCGAGATCTGTCATGAGTAGTCATGATTTGGAATCCATCGTGCTAGCTGGGGAAAACGGGGAAATATTAGTAGCTTATGTGATCATACCCAACTTTACATGCATCATAGCTCACCCACACCTCACGTCGGTACAGCCTGACCATTACATGCCTCATAGCCTGTTATGTATGATTAGCCTGACTATTGCTTGCATCATAGCTATCTGGATGGTTAGCCTAACCTTATATGAATCATAGCTAGTCATACATAGCAAGCCTGATCAGTCCCAAGCCAATCACATAATATGCTGATGTTTTACACACTTAGTTAGATGTTCTTGACATGTATCTCTAGTATATTGATATAGCATTCCTTATGTTCTAGTCATGATTCTAGCATTCACTTATATACTAGTTCATTGTTCTAGCATGTACTTGTATTTCTATTTCATTGCTAGATGTACATTGATGATGACATATGCTCCAGTATTCTATTTATTCTATTTATTCCAGTATTTCTTATTCCAGCAATTCTTATTGCCAGTATTCATATCTATCTTGTATTTCTTTACAATACGTTATAGTTTTTGTCAATATATGTGAAACAGCTGTTAGTGCTTGTACTTCGTTCCAATCCTGACTGAATATTTTTTCCAGAGGATCTTGAGGATTTCTGTACCACACACTATGGACCGGGTATAGATGCAGACTACACACCGGAGACTTTAGATGAGACTATTCCTTCAGAGAAGATATTACCTGCAGCTATCTAGATAGTATTCATTTTATGCATTGAGATATATTTGAGGTTTATTTCAGTTTATATTGAGACTTATGTTGGGTTTATTTGAGACTTGTGGAGACTTTATGTTTGACAGCTAGACTGTGATTTATCTTATTTTAAGATATTGTGTTTGACTATGTCTTTCTTCTTATCTTTTATCGTGCCTTACACTTTTATAGTTGTTGTGATTGAGTTTACATTATGAGATATTGTGAGAGGTATATTGTCCTTTTTATGGAGATTGATATCATTGACAGGTATTTAGTTATATAGTATTAATTGTGACCTAGACAGCGTTCTACCGTCGATGTTGTGGCATAGGCTGGACGTACCCGCGCACTCGTGCCCCTATACCGGGTGCGGGTCGTGTCACTAAGACACGCAAACATGGACATTATTGGAAGACTGACCACAAAGAAGTTGGTAAGAGGCTTACCGAAGATTACCTTCAAGAAATATATGGTATGTGCTAATTATGAAAAGAATAAAGCCATTAAATCTTCTTTTAAGTCAATCAACGATTTAAGTACCTCTAGACCACTATAACTCTTGTATATGGACTTGTTTGGACCCAGTAGAGTCACCAATCTTGGCGGTAAGCTCTATGCATATGTCATTATTGAAGATTTTTCTAGATACACATGAGATTATATTTTTGTAAACAAAAATGAAGCATTTTTTGAATTTGTCACTTTTTGCAAAAAGGTTCAAAACAAAAAAGGTTTCATGAATGCTCATATTCAAAGAGATCATGGAGGCGAATTCAAAAATAGTGATTTCAATATATTTTGCAATAAAAATGGTTTTCCTCACGAATTTTCTTTTCCTAGAACTCCTCACCAAAATAGTGTTGCGGAGAGGAAGAATAGAACTCTTTGCGATATGGCTAGAGTCATATTAAATCAGTATAACCTTCTAAAATATTTTTGGGCTAAAGTTGTAAGTACAGTATGCCATATTTTGAATAGGGTGCTTATTCGACCAATCTCGAAGAAAAATCCTTATGAACTTTGGTTTGGTAGAATCCCCATTATTAGTTACATTAAATTTTTTGGATGAAAATGCTTTATTCTTAATACTAAATATAACCTATCAAAGTTTGACTCCACAGTCGATAAAGGTATTTTTTTGGGTTACGCTGCCAAAAGAAAATGATTCAGAGTATTCAACAAAAATCATTGACTGTTGAAGATCAATAAATTTTACATTCGATAAAATCAACACTCAAGTACCAAATGACAATGACGATGTAGGTGGTCAACCCGCAACCAACAAGACTCCTGAAGAGACAACCGGTACAAGTTATCTGGAAAGTATGCCAAAGAGATTAAAGTTCTCTACAGATCATCCAGAGGACTTCATAATACATGATGTATCAAAAGTTTTAAGTACACGTTCTTTAAATATAGATACCATTGCAAATGTTGCTTTTATTTCTCAAATAGAATCAAAGAATATAGGAGAAGCTTTTGCTGATAAATTTTAGATTTCTGCTATGCAAGAGAAAATAAACCAATTTGAACGTAATCAAGTTTGAAAACTTGTTCCCATGCCTAATGATTATCCGATCATTGGGACTAAATAAATTTTTTGAAATAAATTAAATAATGATGGTTCAGTTACACTCAACAAAGCATGTCTCGTTGCTCAAGGTTATAACCAAGAGGAAGGTATTGACTACGATGAGACATATGCTCCTGTCCCTAGACTCGAATCTATCTGAATGCTTTGCGTTTTTGCTAGTTTTCATAATTTTAAACTTTTTTAAATGGACGTTAAAAGTGCTTTTCTAAATGGTTTTATAAAAGAAGAAGTTTATGTTAAGAAACCCCCTAGTTTTAAATATTTCAAATACCCTGACCACGTATTCAAGATACGAAAGGCTCTCTATGGGCTCAAACAAGCCCCTCGTGCTTGGTATGAGCGCCTTAGCTCATTTCTACTTGGAAATAATTTTTTAAAAGGAAAAGTTGATACTACCATTTTTATAAAATCTTATGTTGACTCTTTGTTATTAGTGCAAATATATGCAGATGATATCATATTTGGATCTACTAATAAGATGTTGTATAACTAGTTTGCTAAGTGTATGGAAAGTGAATTTGAGATGCACATAATGGAAAAACTAACATTCTTCCTGGGATTGCAAATCAAGCAAGATTCACAAGTAAGTTTCATCAATCAAGCTAAATATACAAAGGATTTTCACAAAAAGTTTGACATGTACAACACAAAACCTATCGAAACTCCAATGGCAAAATCCACCAAGCTTGACCTTGATGAGAGGCAAACCTACAGACATACATAAGTATCGAAGTATGATTGGTAGTTTGTTATATCTAACTGCTAGTCGTCCAGACATCATGTTTGTTGTATGTCGTTGTGCTAGATATCAGGCTAATCCTAAGGAATCATATTTGTGCGCAGTCAAGCGTATCTTTTGATACCTCAAAGGGATATTGTCGACAGGCTTATGGTATCCCAAAACTATAAACTTTGACCTTACTGGTTACGCGGATGCTGATTTTGCTGGATGCAAAGTCGATCAAAAAAGTACCAGCGGCAGTTGTCATTTCCTAAGAAAGTATCTAGTCTCCTGGTTTAGTAAGAAATAAGATTTTGTTGCATTATCAACAACTGAGGCTGAGTATATCACTGTAGGCCATTATTGTGAGACTTTAATATGTACTACAAGAACATTCATATTCTCTGTTATAACACTAGTACTATTAATCTCACCAAAAATCCAGTATGCCATTCACGCACTAAGCACATAAAAATTAGACATCATTTTTTAAGGGATCATCAACAACACGGAGATATTTGTTTAGAATATGTTGACACGGAACATCAATTAGCAGACATCTTTACTAAACCTTTAACTGAAGATCGATTCAACTTTATCCGTCGAGAATTAGGTCTTTTAGATTCTGATAAAATATAATAATTGTAAGATGCTTTAAATTCTTGTCCAGTCTAAGATCTTTAAAGTTATGATAATTTTAGATACAAGTTTAAAGGGCCCTTCTGTCAACAACGTATAAATAACCTTAAGCGATACGGTATTTAATTATTTTTGGACCACCGTTAGATGGGATTCGGCCCCTACAGCTACTCCAAGATAATATGACCTACAAGAATTTATAATATGATAAAGCACATTTAGCATTTATTATTCTGTATTTATATCAAGACCAAAAAGGCAAAATATCGATTAAAGTTGTATTATGATTCTGGAAATAAATGAAAACAGAATTCGGACCGACCTTGGATCGAACTCGATTAGCATTATTCTAGAATACTTTAGTCATTTAATATCTTCCTAATTATGGTTTTTGTTGGTCTATTTTTACATCTTTTTGTGGTTAAACTTTCAGACCAACGAAAAACTATCTCCTCCACAAACAAAAGCCTAGTTTTTCCTCCAATTATCTCTATATTTTCCCTTATGGCCCCTAAAAGAAAGTTAGAACCCTTTTGTGATTCTCTTTTCTATCACATTATGCCATACATCGGATTCGATGGTTTCGTCTTTAGAAACCTAAAAAACTCTACTAATTGGTTTAATAATTTATCTAAAAGAACCATCAATTTTGGCCATCCTATTGATTTTCTCCGCTATAATGACTATATACCTATTTTTTTAAAACTACAACTTGAAGAATTTATTATAACCTGTTCTCGTATTTTTCTTCAATGCTATTAAAATATTTTATTGCAACTTAGCATATGAAAATGACACTATTACCTCTAGAGTGCGCGGTATTCACATTGAATTCGATGCGAATGACTTGGGTAAAATCTTACGCATTTCTGCTGAACGTAGACCACTCGTCAATATTATGCAAGTTTAATTTGAATACGACTTAACTCTAGACTCTGTCAAAAATATCCTTTGTGCCCCTCATGAATGTCCACTGGCAAATTTTATGCTCACTATCTAAATGGACACTTCTTTGAAATGCACCGCATTATCTTTCTATATTTCTACCTAGGATGACATACTATGATGATGTCTCTTACTTAGAAATGTTAGCCTTACACCATCTGTATTTCTCCATCCAATTTAATGTTAGCCAGACCATCATCTCTCAAATGGTTCTTTGTTGCAAGAAAGGGCGTACACTACTTTACACTATATACTTGCTAATTATTTTTAGCTACTTTGGTATTTCTTTGGATACTTGCCCTCATCTCGATGAACCATTATCCCTTAATAGAGTTCGTAGGATTGAGCCATCTTTACTTCTACCTTATAACTCGTCCTCAAACTCTAACACACATCCTGCTGATTCCTCTCCTACTATTGTTGAGCCACCACAAACCTTGGAATCTATCTTCACTCTATTGCGTGATCGCTTCCATAAAGAAGAAGAATGCTATCATATTTTTGATCACTGCCAAACTCTTCAGACTCAAGTCCTTGGCAACAGCTTGATTGATATCTAGTATACCCTCTCTCAGAAACCATCTGGACTACTTTTGATTCACCAAAATCCCAACCAACCAGGATTTCACATTGATCACTCCTATGTTAAAAGATATTTGGATCTAGCTGATGCTTTCTTTGATCCAAATAGAGCAGCTGAACCAGATGATGAAGATGAAGATGATAACAAGATGCTACAATGGATTAGAATGTTTTAGGCTTAGTTTGGTTGATCTACTATGAAAGTTCTAGTACACAACTTTTATTATATGTTTGAGAACTGTTGTTTAATAAAAAGCAACAAATTTTACTATTTTCTAATAACTGTTGGTTCTTCTTATTATTATTCTTATTATATATATGTGTGTGTGTGTGTGTATGTGTGTGTGTGTGTGTGGTGTGTGTGTGTGTGTGTGTGTGTGTGTGTGTGTTTTACTCTCTTGTTTCTTGTCATACATAATACCTTACCAATTTTGGGGGAGCATATCATTTTGATCAAATAACAACGGGGGAGAAGAATAACATAATATTGTATTGGAAAGAATAACAAGATGATACTTGACTCGAAAATAGACGTTGACTTCAGTATATCAAATTGCTCCACAAACTACGGGGGAGCCATGCACACTCAAAGCTTGCAGTATCATTCATAGTTTGTCAATTATCAAAATGGGGGAGATCGTTAGCTTATCCGGTCTCAGTCAAGTTAATTTTGATAGTTAACTAAATCATGTATCGATATGTCACAATATGAAGACTCAATACTGCTGCTACATGCTGATTGTACTACATCATTCAAATATAATTTTTTATTTTATGTACATCGAGTTGTACTAGAATAATCCAAAGTTCACTAAAACAAACCCTCGAACCTAGCCACCAAATCAACCTACATTCATACTCAAACCTTACTAGAATAGGCAACTGAACTCGGGCCAAATTCATGCCGAACTCGGACCGAACTGGGTCACTTGTATAGTATGAAATCAACCCAGTTATTACAATCCTGAATTCCTAGCCCAACATTCAAAATTTTGAATTAAAAACTACCCAAACTCTGGCCAAATTTTGTTTGCTAATACCATATAAATAGGATTGAATTTCCATTATTCTAACTCACTCAACTTATCCTAATCTACATTATTCAATCCTTTAGTGAGCAAACATCTGAGCCTTAACATTCCCATCTCCAGGAGCAACTCTCTAGCCTTCTAAGTGGCAAGTGTGATCTCAGTCTAGAAGTTTAGAAGAGTTGTAAAGAGCTTGGCTCAATCAGTTTCCTCTCTCTCTCTCTCTCTCTCTCTCTCTCTCTCTCTCTTTATATATATATATATATATATATATATATATATATATATATATATATATCTTGCAGTGATTGTAATGAAGTTGCGAGCCTTTGGATCAAAACTTATGGTTGTAAGAAGTGGCAAGCCTTCGGATCAAAGCTTATGATTCACTATTGTTGATTATAGTGGATACAATTACGAGTAAGAGTTTTTGGACCTGGACTAGTCCTGTCAGAGGAAAACCAGGATAATAATCTCAGTGTTTGCGTTTGCTCTCTCTTACCCTTACTGCTTTATATATTTGTCTTGCTTATTACTGTTAGTAGTTAACTTCATTCACTCTGATTAATTTTAATTGGGTAGATTATTCCGCTGTACTCTATTCACCCCCTCTAGAGTTGCCATGCGGTCTTTCATATTCTATCTTCTGGAGATTATGCTTAGTCTGTATGTTGTAGTGGTAAAGTTGCATTCTACCGCTTTCTTCTTCTGGCTCTTCTGAGATGAAGTCCCGACGACCTTTAATTTTACAGAAAATGATAGACTTGTCCCCTTTCTTCTTTGCTAGAACGACAAAAGAGGGGTATTGGCTAAGCCGGATCCGGTTGACCGAGTGGGTGGTGGCTACTTGCGTATGCAGGTGTAAACCTAGGTCATACTCCAAAGAATATGAGACATTCCATTGTTCCATGATAAAGCAACTCAAAGATAGACCTTTTTTGAGAAAATAAGGTATTTCCTCTGAACGAATTATATCATCGAAGGATGGTACGTCAAAAAATGCCACGTCATACTCTTTTAATTCATCTTCTTCAGTAGCTGTCATTGATCCTGATGATGTTGAGTTTTCCTGTGGTGCTTGACTACTAACTGTCTGAGGGTTCTCACGATAAAGGGACACTTGTCTGGTACGCTTTTCTGTCACTGGGGCTTGACTATCGAGGATTCAGGTATCCTTCTTCGAAGCTTGACCCCGAGGAGAGCAATTATTTGCGTTGGGCATCCTTTGAGATGGACTCTTAGGGATCACACAAAGCTATAACAGTGTCAGCTTCATCATTGGCATCGTTACCTCCTTCATCTTGGTGAATTTGCTTGTACAAGATCGATTCGGAGTAGTACGCTTTGACCCCTTTGAAAGGATATACGTCGGCGAATTCTGTCTTGACTACGCCATCTTCGCAAACGTACTTTAAGCACTGGGGAGAGTGAATGGGACAATCATATATTTATGTATCTATGGACGTCCTAGCTGGACATTGTATGACACATCCACGTCGATGACATAGCAAGTCACCTCAGTTCGGAGATCACCAATTTGGCACTTCAGACGAATCTTACCTAGCGGTAGCTTCTTCAGGCGTTGAAGCCATTGATAGTGTTATTGGTGGATGCTAGCCGATACATCGGGATTCCCAAGGTCTGTAGCATGCTTTATAGGATAATGCTGAGAGATGGTTCTGGGTCGATATGCATCTGGTATACGTTAATGGCTCTGATGTATCCTGTGTAATACAGGGGATGATCGTGCCTATTATTCTTTAACAATATGTCCTGATGAGTGAATGTGATATACAAGATCACCTCTATCATACTATTGCAGTAAGGACATGCGGTGGGATTCTCCGCCGGTGGCTTAATTTAGGCCAGATAAGAGTCAGCGTTTTCAAGTGCCTCACTTAGAGCATCATGAGACTTTTTGGAGAGACGAAGGAGCCCGAAGAGTGACAACTTAGCGGGAGTGTTGGCCAGTTATGCCAAAATGTCAAATTTGTAAGACTTCTCCATCCCTTGAGTTATGTCTTTTCGCAGAGGTTTATCGTAACGAATCTTCTTCTGCTTTTGCTTGTCCGCTGCGAAAAGTAGGGATAGACCCGGGTCAGATGTAGCGGGCACCGCAGGCATGGCAATCTGAGTTGGGATAATCAAAGGTGTACCATCTTTTGGAGCATTGTAGTCGCGTTGATAAGCTAGGCCCGACCTGATTACGCCAGCGAGAGCTTCGTCTGTTGATGGGGAGACCGTGTGACAGGACTTAGTCTTCTTTCCTTTGGAGTTAGAAGCATAAGGCAATGCCAGCTGTGTCACGTCCGAGACAAGGTCTAGATGAACCCACAAGACTTTGCTTCTCAAAGTAGTAAGGGAAACTAATCCGTCCGCTCGGGCTAGATGGATGTTAACGACCGCCATTATTGTCCTCGGTATGGGGACAACACCATCTTAGACCTCTATTATCGGGAAGGTGCCAAACTGGAGGGATACCGTATTTACAGTGACTATCTTATCTTCAAAGTCCAAAGTAAGAGATTTGGAGTCGATTAACCGTTGTATGTTCCTTATTAATTTGTAAAAATATTTTGTGGCATAATGGACATATCGATGGTAGTGACAATACTTGGGGTTGTCACCCTTGTCTGCTTTATTGGGGCACTTGACATCAGGTAGTCGGATCAGTCGGAGCTTATTACCCTTCATCAATACTTCAAAGATTTCTATGACATCATCGACATCAAAGGAATAAGTCTCATGTACTTTTGGTGGCTATGTTGGCTTGGTAACAGGTGAGATCGGACTTTTGGGCAAATTAACCGTCAGGGCCTGCTTTCCTTTACTGTCATGACTGTTGTTAGCGGTGAAAGGACATTTTCCCTTATCATTAATGTTGGGAGCTTAGAATCCCAATAAGTGGGCATCTTTCCCTTTAGGAGGTTCTTTCAACACGTGTTCATCAGTGAAGATTTAGGGATATCGGAAGGCAATTTCAATACCACCTGCCGAAAATGTTCGATGTAATTTTGTGCAAGTTTCCTGTCACCTTGGGTAATATCCATCAGAGAGGACATAGTCATATCCATCCTCCTTTTTAGAACCGGACGAGAAAAAGGGACTTCAAGTCCTCGAATGACGAAATGCACTTATCTGGGAGACTATAGAACCACTCAAAAGCGACCATGAATAGTGCCCCAACGAACAAGTTGGTGAGTAGAGTCATCCTGAGGAAGGTGGCCCGTTATGGAATGGAAGTATCTCATGTATTGACGGGACAATATATTTATGTCAAATGGAGTCAGAGATAGCGGCTTATATTTTGGAGGGTATACCACATTATCCCGCTCGGGAGAATAAGGCTGTCGGATACAAAGCTTTTAGAGCCTGTCTTGATTATCCCGAGCATCAACACGGGCGCACAAATCCCTAAGAGCCTCCTGGATATCATATGGCGAACGAGTGATAGAGGGTCGAGCTGCGGTCTGGCTGCTTACGACATGAGAAACCAGATCAGGCATGCTGGATTCCTCGTTGGCTCTCTGGTCCAGGTTTATTTGTCGTGGGGTCCGTTGCTGTGTCAGGACTAAGTTTTCTTTGAGTTCTAATATGGTATGAGTTAGAGTCTGCATTGAGGTACTCAGCGTCTGTATCATGGCCTCGAGGGTCTCAAGACGTTGCTAGTTATTGGATCATGTGTTATGCTCGTCTTCTGCCATGTATACTGGCATTAAATGGGAAGAGGTGGAAGGAAAGGTGGAAGCCTCACTTTTTGTCTCAGATGTCTGAGTCTTATTTTCTTCGGGGAGAGTGGGCAGTGTTATGTCACTTTCGTTATTTGCAGGATTGCTACCCCCAGTCTCAATGGAGGGCTTATCCTGGAAGGTATGGCTACCCTCAGATAAGCTGTCATCCGTGTACAGAGATTCATTGTCCTCTTGATAGGATGGATTGACATAGAATATCGGAGGATTACCACCCCCATCTCCAATTGCAACCTCGGTTGGGCGGGCATGACTACCCCCAGCTCTTGTTCTCGAGCGTGTGCCTTAGAACACCCCCACCGTAGGAGTTTGTTTGCTAACCCGTGGATGACGGACCGATGTTCTCAGGTAGGGCGAGGTTTTCTTTGAGATATTTTTCATAAGAAGAGAACTCCATGTTGAGCAGCATGAGGCAACAGACAGTTCATCCTCATTGTGTAGTTGTTTCCTAGAATGTTATCGATTTTAGAGCAACAACAGTTGATGATGATGTGGTACAAGTGTATCTATGAGGGGACATATCGTGTGCGAGGGTTACTTCTCTCGTCTTACGTTTGTGACTAATCATGTTGCTCAAATCTGACGATGGAAGATTCGCCTTCACATCTATTTTATGTGCTCGGGCAACCCTTGTGCATGGTAGTAAAAGCAGAATGTTTGCTCCCTAACCCAGTTCTTTCACAGAAACTGCAACTGGATCATTGGTGGAAGGCTTACTGTGAGACAGGCCCACTTCATGCACACAACCAAGCTGGGCATATGGGTCTGCTATCACAATATTTGTACCTTGACTTAGTTCAGGTAAACTGCAGCATCCAAGTAATTTTGAGAAAACTTTAGGGGTTGACCCACTTCCGGCGCATGAGTGCCTGGTTTAGCCCTATATAGTCTTCTATCAGTAGCGCACGTGACGACCAAGGGCACATGCTTTTAGAGAGTTGGCGGCACAATCCCTCGAGCGCGCATGGCTCAGGATATTTTGGGTTTCCTTGAGCCAGCGTCCTTAGGCACAAATTACAAGGAATCCAAGTCAGGACCATAGGGATATTTATGTGAGGAAGCATCATTCGTGGAAGGCTGTATACAACTACATTCGGGGATGGCGCGTCTCTTCTTGCGTGGGTCCCGCTACCGACACACTTCTCGGGATCTTGCGCCTACTTTCTCGAGAACGTCTTTGGATATGGAGATAAGATGTGCGCCAACCTCATGTGCATCTGCGACAGAGTTTGGAGGTGCTTCTGTAACGGATTTCGGGTTTAGCGCAGTGGCTTTGTCAACCCAAATCCTACGAGCTTCGTGAGGTAGTGCGAGCCTCGTCGAAGAACTCGACTTGTCAGCAGGATATATTTCAACCGTATATGCATCTGTGGCGGGGGTTGACAATGTATCGTCCACCGATCTCGGATGCGACACAGCAGCCTTTGCGGCCCGAATCTTGTGACTCTTTCAAGGTCATACAGGCCTCATTGGAGAGCTCGGCTTGTCCAACATGTCTTCGAATGCCTGTTGGTTGAAGTAAACGACCAACATTCTCTGAGTCAAACCCAGCTTGGTCACGTCGGATTGCATCATAATCTTATCGTTAGAGAAGAAGCTCTTCCCCAACAGAGTCATCATTTTTTCGAAATCGCACAAAAAATACTCGAAAAAGTTGAACGAACTTTTGTATTGATTGAAAATTGACAAATAGTACGAAAGAGTCTATAATACGTAGAGTCTAAGTAAGATAAAAAATCTTGGCAAGTATGAAGGTGGAGATCGAGCATTGTAGCAGCTCCTTTACTCTGTTGATAATCCAGGACCAAAGAGGTTGACGAAGCTTCGGATGGTGCTTCTGTCTTCTTCTTCTTCTTCTTCTTCTTCTCTCTCTCTCTCTCTCTCTCTCTCTCTCTTTATATTTTTCTGGTCTTCTTTTACATGTAAAAAATTCCTACTATTTATAGCCTTGAGAAGGCTTTATGTAGGCGTATACGTATGCGGATTGCATATTGGCGCATATCCTCTTGCAGGCGCATGCTATATTATGGCTGCTACGTGACAAATCAAGATCTGGGGTCGCTAATGCCTATATTACCCGTGACACGTGCTATATCCTAATTTTAATGATTATGATTGCACCATGGGAACTCTCACTACTAGAAAAAACGGGATTAGCGACGCATTTTAGCGACTCCACATAAAAATATCGCTAAATTAGCGACTCCATAAAAAACATCGCTAGACGTCGCTGAATGGCGACATTTAGCGACTTTTAGCGACTTTTATTAAGATTTAAAAAGATTAGTCGCTATAAGTTTGATTAAGGTCGCTAAACGTCGCTAATATGTATAATTTAGCAACGTTTAGCGTCGTAATTAGCGACGTATATATTAAAAATATTTAGCAACGTATTTAGCGACGTATTCGACGTCGCTAAATTTTTATTTAGCGACATTTTTGTTTGACGTCGCTAAACGTCGCTAAATTTTGGTTAATTATGGCTCAGTTTTCTTTTCCCCCATCTGCGAAAATTTTGAAAGTTTTCAAAACCTTTCGATTTCCCCCACCCCCCCCCCTCTCCGGCGACCGGCTCTCCACGGCTGCGGCTACTCCGGCATCCCCCTCCTCCTCCTCGAGCTCTAGGTAAACCCTAACTCTCTCTCTCTCTCTCTCTCTCTCTCTCTCTCTCTCTCTCTCACATGTGACACTGACACAACACACACTTGACAGACATGACACACACACACAGACACTGACAGACACACACACACAGACGCAGACACACACACACACAGACACACACGACACCTAGGGTTAGGGTTAGATTTTTTGACCTGGGGTTAGGGTTAGGGTTAGGTTTAGGGTTTTTGATCAGGGGTTAGGGTTAGGGTTAGGGTTAGGTTTTTTGACCTGGGGTTAGGGTTAGGGTTAGGGTTAGGGTTAGGTTTAGGGTTTTTGATCAGGGTCTTTGACCCAAGTAAATTCTATTGAGAATACTCCAGGTCAATTTTATAGTTGTGCTTGGAGCTCGAAATACCAAGGAAACTCTACCGAAAATTCTAAGAATTTTAATAAATAACCTATTTTTGAAACCCAACATTATAGTATTGTATTAAACCTTAACCTATATAGTTGCATAGCAACGAGAGACAAAATCTTGATAGCCTAAAAATATTCAGAGGTCGAATTATGTAAGTCTTGGACTCTTAAGACAGAGACACGTAAAGCACGTAAGAAAAACAATATTATACAATTTTTTGTTATCTTTTCTTATCCTACTGAATGATATTATCTTGTTGAATAGTACTTTCGAACTTGGGTGATACTTATGATACAAAAACTATGATACTTCATACTTATCTTATTTTTATGGATATCAAGACCCAACTTTTGGATAAAGGTTGCATACTAGCCTTTAGAGAAAGATTATGAGTTGTTAAGGCTAACTCTCCTCTAGTTCTGCTAACCTTCTCATGAACTCCATCCATAAAGTAAAGGCTGGGGCTAGGCACTGGTGGAGAGGGGGTCCTCGTGCCCTCAAAAGGTATCCTCGAGCAGACTCCACG
Organism: Iris macrosiphon; assembly: GCA_036927795.1. Classification (NCBI taxonomy): domain Eukaryota; kingdom Viridiplantae; phylum Streptophyta; class Magnoliopsida; order Asparagales; family Iridaceae; genus Iris; species Iris macrosiphon. The sequence continues at coordinate 46,246,950 of JAYESA010000011.1, read as the reverse complement.
TAGTACTGCAGTATCTTCCAATCCCGACAGGGAAGGATGGGTGGTCAGGCCAGACATAGGTAGACTGGGGACCTGGGGTTAGGGTTAGGGTTAGGTTTAGGGTTTTTGATCAGGGGTTAGGGTTAGGGTTAGGGTTAGGGTTAGGGTTAGGGTTAGGGTTAGGGTTAGGTTTTTTGACCTGGGGTTAGGGTTAGGGTTAGGGTTAGGGTTTTTGATCAGGATTGATTCCTATACATTCATAAACCAAACATTATCAATTTTTACTGTTCAATATCAATTTCTTAATACTTCCCTATGTTAATTTTTAAGTATTAGAAATTGCAACACATGCTAGAAATTATTGTCTAGGTTGATTGAACGATCAACATCTTTAAAATATGTTTAGTTGTCATATTCACTTATATGTAGCATATGTATATTGGTTAATTTTACTATTTAGTGGTTAGGTGTTATTGTTAGAACTGTATGTTTCTAACTTTTACATCTTATTGGTTTGAAATGATTAGTATATAAGGCTCATAATATTTACTAAGGAATAGTAGCTGAGCTAAGAAGAAAGGTCTTTGACCCAAGTAAATTCTATTGAGAATACTCCAGGTCAATTTTATAGTTGTGCTTGGAGCTCGAAATACCAAGGAATCTCTACCGAAAATTCTAAGAATTTTAATAAATAACCTATTTTCGAAACCCAATATTATGGTATCGTATTAAACCCTAACCTATATAGTTGCATAGCAACGAGAGACAAACTCTTGATAGCCTAAAAATATTCAGAGGTCGAATTATGTAAGTCTTGGACTCTTAAGCGGGGTAATTTCAGTGGGGTAACGACAACTGGGATGTCTTGCACTGCGACAACGGCTAATAGCTGCAAGCAGTGAGCTGCAAGTACAACAGAGGATAGCAATGGTCTTGACAACAGGTGACTTGGTTGCAGTAGCAAGAGTTGGGCAACAATGGTAGCACTGTTGTGAAGGGGTAGTATGTGTATAATTCTAAGGTATTGAGGGTTGATTTGATATGTGTCTGAGAGGGCACTGCAAATGTGAGTACAGGTGTCCATGTGTTGTGTGAGTTCAGGTGTGTGCAAGTGAATGAGGATAGTACTAGAGAGGTAAGTAACAGTTAAGTGTTGAGTGCCAAGGTAGATAGGTAATTGGTTAAGATAGGTTAGATAGTAAGATATTGGTTAAGAGAAGTTGGTATTAGTTACTTACTTGCAAATGACGTTACAAGTATCAATTGGGGAGATATCAGTTAGAATAGCAATGTGGAGTAGTGTTATTAGTTGGGCTAATAAAATAGAAGACTTGACAAAACCCTAATAATCATCATCATTCGTATTATCATCTCCATCATCAACACTACCAATAGATTTGTATCCGTTGGTTGACTAGATACATCTTATAGTATTTTTATTGTTAGGACAAAATATTGAGCAATAGATATTATGGTATCATTATTATACTGCAACAAACAGCTAATTCTTTGTGAGTCATCTAATTCTTCCATTCCGCATTATTAAGGATATGTCTTAAGTAATATCCGTTATCAATTATATTCTTTGTTTTCATCTATCTTACCAGATGGCACCCAAGAGAGCGACACCTCCTACTGTTAAGGAGGAAGTGATGCCTCCTACTGTTAAGGAGGAAGAGATACCACCTGATGTATCTCAGACGGGGAGTTCCAGTCATCCAGCACCTATAGCGGCTGTATCTCAGACGGGGAGTTCCAGTCACCCAGCACCCATAGCGGAGATTGATAACATAAACGCTGTTTATGCGCAGTATTTGAGGGACTGGTATCTGCCCCAGCGTATTGGATATCCTCAAGATTGATACTGTGATGTTTCATATACTTATATATTATGCATTTTGTTTGACTGTGATAATATACATTTTGTGACGCTGTTTATGTCCATTTTGTGTGACTGTGATACTGTGATACTTATATATTATGTATTGTGTGACTGTGATATTTATGTGTATTAATTGTATGACTGTGATACTTTTATTCCTATTAAATGTTGTTAATCCGGTGCAGAGTGTTCCACCGAAGGGGTCGACGAACCCAGAGAATTCAACGGAGGGTTGCTCCGGGTCTATTTTTAATTAGAAATTTATAAATTGCAGGAATAACAGTTTGGAACAATTCAGTTTTGTTTTTTGTTTTTTTGTAAAATTAGCGACGTATTTAGCGACGCCTAGCGACGTTTTTCTACGTCGCTAAAAAAGTCGCTACTTAGCGACGTCAATAGCCGTCGCTAAATACGTCACTGTACGTCACAAATTACTGACATGGCAGTACTGTCAGGTTATTAAAGACATCGTTGTTACGTCGCTATATAAGTCGCTAATTAGCGACGTTTAGCGACATTTAATTACGTTGCTAAGTAGTGACTCTGAGTCGCTAAACGTCGCTAAGTTAGCGACACGTTCTAAGTCGCTAAAAAATGTCGGTATAGCGACGTTTAGTGACATTTTTCCTTTCAGCGACGTGATTATTACCGACTTCTGTAAAACGTCGCTAATTACGTCGCTAAACGTGATTAGCGACGTTTTTTTGTTATTTAGCGACGTTTTTGGGCGTCGCTAATTTGACTTTTTCTGGTAGTGTCTACCACTTGGTGCATGGAGATCACTGAGGGGTAGTAGTGGCGCATGGCACTGCTGGCACATGGAACACTGGAGAAGTAGTGGCGCATGGCATTGCTGGCACATAGAACACTGAAGAAGTAGTGGCGTATGGCAATGTTGGCACATGGAACACTGCTTATGAAGTAGTTGGCGCATAGCCTTGGATCACTTTGGCGCATAGGTCTTGATCACTACGGTACATAGATCTTTATTACTGTTGGCGCATAGTAGAGATTTTTCATATTTCTACATGCGTAATTTTATGGAAAATAGACACTTTTGCGTACTTTTGTTTAAAGGATATAAATAAATATAAGCATACTTTTGGGGCTTCCATGTGGCATCTTTCTGATCTGAGTTTGGAGATCTTGGCATTAAATGTGTGATCTCCTCGAATTATTCGAGATTTATCCGCCATCGGGCACGTTCTCCAACAGAAAGTATGACAATTGGTGAGTACTTTTGTTGGAGAGAGACGCTCATATGTACTTTTGTGGAAAAGAGACGCCTCTATGTAATTTTATAGAAAAGAGACGATTTTGTATACTTTTGTGGAGAAGATGTGCTTCTATGTACTTTTACTAAGGAGGGACAGGCCTGCATGCTTTTTGTTGTACTGCAATGTGAGTGTAATTATTATTTTATTATCAGAAGATTTGAATGCCTCGATGGTTATCCCTCGTACATGGTACAAGGAATGTCAGCTGTCAGTCTTGCTCATTAATGACGAACGGCTTGATTAAAAATGTACGCGCGTTCATTTGAACATATTTAATAAAAAAGTACGCATCATATTTTCTTTTACTTGATCTAAGAAGAAAAGTGCGCCTCTGCTGCAACTTCTTAGGAAAGTGTCCTTCCTTCTAAAAAAAACTCTAAAAAGTATGGCTCCTACTCTTGAACGAGTTTTTGTACGCATATTTTCTATGCTTCTACAGAATCTAGATAAGAGGGAGTTTCTAAGATCAATTTCGACGAAGACCCTAGCACAATAGGGCACGTGCGCTCTGATATAGCTTTATCAAGTTTAAGAGGTATGCTAATGCATATAGCAATATTAAAAGTCATGGATCTGTTGTAAAGATGACCACATAAAGCAGGATGATAAACCGATACAAAAGCAACGGCAGATTCATGGGCATGATTAAAATCGACAATCCATCGAAAGATGTGCATCAGAGCTTTGGGGATAAACCAGGATTCCTTGAAGCAGAGCTGCAAAAAATCATCTTCAATGAGAGGTTCAATCAAAATATGTTTGAAGTCTATAACCCCAACTTTAACGTCACTAGCGAAGCCAAATACAGCGAAGGCTTTGCAGATAACCTCAATGGAAGGTCGAGCATGAGAAAATATTTTACGAGTGCAAACCATAATAGAGCAATAAGGATATCTTCTGCGGCTGTAGAGACAACGATATATGGCTCACCCCAAAACATCGAGGGGGTAATTTCAGGCAAATCGTCATTTTGACTCAGAAGTGGGCGAGACACCATATCAGCAAATGATGCCATGCACCTCCAAAGACTGGTGCATGACTGTCGGAGTGACAGGCTGTACGAGGGGACGTCAGAGGACAAAAACATGGGGTTAAACGGCCTAAGGCCGTCCAGGAAGGGGAGGCGCAGGAGCTAGGGCAAGCCATTTCTTTAACGAAAAAAAAAAGCTAGGGCAACCTATATATATATATATATATATATATATATATATATATATATATATATATATATATATATATATATATATACGGTCAACTCTAGGGGCAAAGACAATGAGCTTAAACAGGTGTCTCCTAGAGCTGGAGAGGTCATTGTCACAAGAGATCCACTGAATACGCGTGATTGAGGAGATCCAAGCGGCACAGCGAGCCAAGCGCGATTGGCTTTGGGAGGGAGACAAATATTCAAAAAAATTCTATGATGTGATTAAGATGAGGCATCATCGTAATAATATCAGCAAACTCATCGGGAGGATGGCAGGGAGGTCACTTCCCCGAATAACATTCAGGTGGAGGCAGTCAGGTATTACTCTACTTTATACATTCAAAGTGAATATACAACAACCTTTCCTTCTCTGGTGTGTAAGCGCCTGGTGACTCAGACTGGTAATCATTCTCTGCTGGCTCTTGTTATGGCGGAGGAGGTGGATGCCATAGTCAAGAGTGCGGACCCGAGCAAGGACCCTCACCCCGATGGGTTTAGTAGCAAATTTTATAAAACCTATTGGCCAATGCTCCAGGAACCTGTGGTAGATATTAAACATATTTTTTTGATCTGGCAGGCTGTTGCGGGAGATCGATCATACTTATATCATACTTTTGCCGAAGAAAGAGGGCGCTATCGATCTACATCCTCATTTTTTTGCATTCCTAAGCATCCCCATGTTATCAACTATTGGATGTTGCTTAAGTCGTATAATCTTAACATATATATATATAGAGAGAGAGGGGGGGAGAGGGAGGCAGGTATCGGGATCCCCAATCTTATGTATCTTAAATTTTTTCATAATCACAACTGCTAGATCTTGTTTAAGTCATCTAATCTTAATCGTTGATATGAACCATTCAAACCAATGGTTAAGATTATATGACTTAAACAAGATCTAATGGTTGTGATCATGAAAATGCTTTGGGGATGCAAAACTATAAAAATTTCAAACCCTCCTCATATATATATATATATATATTTGAATTTTTAATTTGTGGTGTAGGCTTGTAGCTGCTTCTGACATTTGTAAAATTATAATTTTTTGGGTTTTCTACATGTGTATATTTTGTTATTTTATCAACGCTTTGACTATCAAATTTTGTTGCACAATTTGATTAAAAATTTATTGTATATCCTAGATCGGTCCATTATACAAAGGGTGCATCAAAACAAAATTAACCCTTAACTCGACCTAGTATACGAAAAATCGAATTAACTGAAAAGTTGAACCATTTTTTATTCGGTTCGATTTTACAAAAAAAATTATCTGTTTGGTTTTCATTAAAATGGTTCGGTTGAGTTTCAATTTTAATTGTTGGGCCCAGTCTGGATTTGGTAACAGCAAATTTTGGAGCCCAAATATGTCAACTACTTGATTTGATGTTATTTAAAAATCTACAATAAATATTTGATTTAGTTAGATTTATAAATTTGTGTCAAATATTTAATTTGACCAAATTTGGACGTCCATAATTAGTGCTTGCTATTTTAAGTAATGAGTTTCCTATTTTAGGCTTTCCTATTTAGGAATTCCTATGACCTAAACTAGGATTTCTCAACTATATATATATATATATATATATATATAGGTTGAGGGTGGAGGCACAAAGAAGAGCACAATGTGGAGATTTAGGTTGCTTGTCCACAGGAGATCTAAGAAAAAGTCCATACTTTTTTCTTAGGGATTTTCATCCAAGACAGAAGAAAGAGAAGATCTGACCGAGGAGTCATCGTTTTCCTTTAGGGAGATCGCTACGGGTAGGTGAGTGATTTCATTGTAATCTCTGTCTTTTTCTTGAGTGAGGTGAGAAACTTATTAGGGCAAAGTTTTCAATATTAGTTTTTTCAATCTTGTTATTTCACCTGAGTTATATAGATTAGGATTTGTTTATGTGACGTAGCCACCGCCGTATACGTTTGTCTTTATCTATGCTTGGTGTTTGTTAGACGAGATTGGTTATCTCAAATGGGTTGGCCTAAGTTTTCGCTGCCAATTTCAGAGACGATATCAGAGCGCTTGTAGGACGTATCCAATCCCAATATCTGGTATCAGAGCATCTGGCTCTGGTGTCTGAATTTTCAATAACTGGTATTAGAGCTCTTAGGTTCAAGAGAGAGAATATGCAACCATGTCTACAAAGTAGAAGAACACACATATGATTACTCTCACAGAGGGAACTGGACGATTTTGACGTATGAAGATGGACAACAAGGGGATGGCTGCAGTTGTAGGCATCGGTGATGTGCACTTGACAACGAAGCTTAGTAAGAATCTCGTTCTCAAGGGTGTTCGACATATACCAAGTTTGCGCTATAACTTGATTTTAGTAGGGATGCTGATTGATGATAGTTGTCACAGCGTATTTGGGGATAAAGACTGGATGCTTAGAAAGGATTTCCAACAGCTGGCTCGAGAAAATATATGTTGTGGTATATACAGACTCAAGTTATTGAGTTGTATAATCATGCCACAGACATCGAATGGAGGTTCGTGGGATATTTGACAAGAATTTATGGATCGTCGGGAACTTACTGAGGAGGGTCTTCGAGATATTTTAAGAGATACGGAGGATTCGGTTTATCGAGACAAAGTGACGAATGGGGATGAGCCAAAGATTGAGGGTCAGTCTGTAAATCCTATGAAAGTTGGTCGATCTCTAGGTGGGGGTTATTTCATGGATCCAATTTTGGTGACGGATGGTTTGCCAATGAGTCACGGAGCAACATTGATTTCAGTAGTTCAAAATTATAAAGGAAATCAAGGTATGTAGCAAACTCAATAAAAGGCGGGTGCATCTCCATTTGCACAGTTTCAGAAGAGTTATGGATCATTGACCTTTGCATAATGTATGATATTCTGTTCGAGGATGCATGTGTATGGGGGAGCTTCAATGTCGGATACGAAGATGGGCAGGTTCATGAGTCTGAATCTCGGGAGAACCGTACTATCCGCTTGGTTGGGCCAGCAAAGGTTGATGAAGCTTTATGGAATGGTAGTATATTCCGGTGAAAGACGAAAGTCCAGGACAGGAAGGCAAAATTTATGGTGAGGCTGATCGTCAGAGGCTCTGGTCTTGGCTGTGTCATTGATATCGATAGGATCCTAGTGGTGCAGGATGTACTACACGTAGAAACTAGCATCGACGTGATGGTAGAGGAGCTGGAGACGAAGGAAGATGCAAAGCAGCTCAGGGGATCAGAAATCGATGGTATGGGGGAAAGAAACTCTGGCACGGAGCTATAGGCATAAAGTCTAGTTGAGAAGCCATGAGGTCAACACCCTTCCATCTAATTGGAGGGAAAGTATGTTGGGTCCAGTCTTGATTGGGTAACAACAAATTTTGGAGCCCAAATATGGTAAAATATTTAATTTGATACAATTTAAAAATCTATATTAAATATTTTATTTAATTAGATTTATAAATTTGTATCAAATATTTAATTTGATAAATTTTGAACGTCCATAATTGGTGGTTGCTATTTTAGGTAATGAGTTTCCTATTTTATAGTTTTCTAATTAGGAATTTATATGACCTAAACTAGGGTTTCTCAACTATATATATGGGTTGAGGTGGAGGCACAAATAAGAGAACAAGGTGGAGATTCAGGGTGCTTGTCTATATGATATCTAAGAGAAAGTATATGTTTTTCTCTTAGGACTTGTTATCCAAAACAGAAGGAAGAGAAGATTTGACCGAGGAGTCGTCGTCTTCGTTCAGGGAGATCTCTACGGGTAGGTGAGTGATTTTACTATAGTCTCTGTCTTTTTTCTTGAGTGTGGTGAGGGGGTTGAACCTATTAGGGCAAAGTTTTCAATATTGGTTTTTATCAATATTTTAATTTCACCTGAGTTAAATAGATTGGGATTTTTCTATGCGACGTAGTCACCGCCATATATTTGTCTTTATTTGTGCTTGGTGTTCGTTAGACGATGTTGGTTTTCTCAAATGGGTTGGCCTAAGTTTCCCCTGCGGTCAGTTTAAGACACGGTATCGGAGTGCTTGTAGGACGTGTCGGGTCCTAACATTTGGTATCAGAGCATCTGGTTCTGGTGTCTGAATTACCAACAACTGGTATTAGAGCTGTTAAGTTCGCTAGAGGGAATGTGCAACCATGTCTACAAAGTAGAAGAACACACATATGATTACTATTACAAGGGGAACTAGACGATTTGGACGTGTGAAGATGGAAAACAAGGGGATGGCTGCAGTTGCAGGCATTGGTTATGTGCACTTGACAGTGGAGCTTGGTGAGAAGCTCGTTATCAAGGGTGTGCGACATGTATCAAATTTGTGCTATAACTTAATTTCGGTAGGGAGGTTGATTGATGATGGTTGTCGCAGCGTATTTGGGGGCAAAGATTGGATGCTTACGATGGATTTCCAACAGCTGGCTCGAGGAGATATATGTTGTAGTATATACAGATCAAGCCGTTGAGTTGTAGAGTCAGACCACAGACATCGAATGGAGGCTCGAGGGATATTCGACAAGAATTTGTGGATCGTCAGAAACTTACTAAGGAGGGTCTTCGGGATGTTTTAAGAGATACAGAGGATTCAGTTCATCGAGACAAAGTGACGAATGGAGATCAGCCAAAGATTGAGGGCCAATTTGTCAATTTTATGACAGTTGGTCGGTCTCTATGTGGGGGTTATTCTACGGATCCGATTTTGGTGACGGATGGTTTGCCAATGATTCACGGAGAGACATTGGTTTCAGTAGTTCAAAACCATGGAGGAAATCAAGGTATGCAGCGAACTCAATAAAAGGCGGGTATATCTTTATTTGTAAAGTTCCAAAAATCTGTGAATCATTGACGACGTACATAATGCATGATATTCTGCTCGAGAATACATGTGTATGAGGAGCTTCAATGTCGGATACGAAGGTGGGTAAGTTCATGGGTCTGAATCTTAGGAGAACCGCAATATCCGCTTGGTTGGGCCAGCTAAGGGTGATGAAGCTCGACGAAATGGTAGTATGTTTCGGTGGAAGACAAAAGTCAGGGACAGGCAGCCAAGACTTATGGTGAGACTGGTCGTCAAGGATTCTGATCTTGGTCGTGTCATTGATATCGGCAAGATTCTAGTGGTGCAGGAGGTACTACACATGGCAACTAGCATGACGTGATGGTCGAGGAGATACAGACGATGGAAGATGCAAAGCAGCTCGTGGGATCGAGATCGGTGGCATAGGGGAGCATGAACTCTGTCACGGGGCTATAGGCATAGAGTCTAGTTGAGGAGCCATGGGGTCAACACCATTTCATCTAATTGAAAGGGGAGTATGTTGGGTCCAATCTTTATTAGGTAACAGCAATTTTTGGAGCCCAAATATGATAAAAGATTTGATTTGATACAATTTAAGAATCTACATTAAATATTTAATTTAATTAGATTTTCAAATTTGTATCAAATATTTAATTTGACCAAATTTGGACGTCCATAATTGGTGCTTGCTATTTTAGGTAATAAGTTTTCTATTTAGGAATCATATGACCTAAACTAGGGTTTCTCAACTATATATATGGGTTGAGAGTGGAGACACAAATAAGAGCATAAGGTGGAGATTCAGGGTGCTTGTCCACATGAGATCTAAAAGAAAGTCTATATTTTTCTCTTAGGGCTTGTCATCCAAAACAGAAGGAAGAGAATATTTGACCGAGGAGTCGTCGTCTTCGTTCAGGAAGATCGCTACGAGTAGGTGAGTGATTTCATTGTAATCTCTAGATTTCTTTTCTTGAGTGTGGTGAGGGGGTTGAACCTATTAGGACAAAGTTTTTAATATTGATTTTTATTAATCGTGTTATTTCACCTGAGTTATATAGATTGGGATTTATTTATGTGACGTAGTCACCGCCATATACTTTGTCTTTATCTATGCTTGGTGTTCGTTAGACAGGGGTTGGTTATCTCAGGTGGGTTGGCCTAAGTTTCTGCTGCGGTCAGTTTCGGACACGGTATCAGAGCGCTTGTAGGACGTATCTGGTCCCAACGTCTAGTATCAGACTTCTTGCTCTAGGATCTGATTTCCATCATTAATAAACTTCGATTTGGTCGACCAAATGCTCACCCCTACTAAAGAGTTTGTTGTGTTATCAACCATGTTCAACTTGAAAGGGAATGTAAAAGATATGGTAAATTAGTTACTATAAATTTTGGTCATGATTGAATAGAACTATGGTCAAGTTAGAATATTAGAAAAACTATTTTGGTGCATTTTAGGATCAGACTATAATTATCTCTACTGGTATAAGGTGGCTTAAAAATGGTGCAAATTGAGTTGTCTAAATCGTTTATAAATATTTTATTAATTATTTTAAAAAAATTAACTAATTATTTAGCTAGCTAATATGATTTAATTATAACTAAACACCTCTAACTCAAGTAGTTAAGTTGAAAATTATTTTTAATGGTTGTTTGAGCTCAATTCCTAAAAACGGACATTATTTATAATATATTTATATTTAATTACTGGTTTTTGTTTTCTATAATCACAGATTGATTAATCAAAGAATTGGTCAATCTTGTACTTCAAGTCTAGAATATAGTCATGTAAGAGCATCTACAGTGGGGGCACTCCAAACATATGCTCCAAATTATTAAAAGGTATATAAATTACTACTTTTGAAGTGTCTTCATGATATTTGTATACAATGGTACACTCCAAATAAACACTTCAAATTAATCACATTTTTTCTCTCTTTTTTCTCTTTATTTTTCTTCCCTATTTGGTAAGATTTGTCCTCTCCTTTCTCTCTCTTTATTTTTCTTTTCTGTTTGGTTACTTTTTGTGGGCCCAATAATTAATTTAGAGGAGCTAGATGACGTTCCAAATCTGGAGTGTCTCGTAGCTTTCTAGCAATTTTCAAGTATGCACAAGTGTTCATTGCAGCCTTCAAGTGCTATAAAATTTGGCTAAAGTCAAAATGTAACACTTGAAATATCTTCCACTGTGGATGCTCTAGTGGGGACACTCCAAACACATACTCCAAATTATGAAAAATTATATAAATTACTACTTTTGGAGTGTCCTCGTGATATTTGCACACAATGGTACACTCTAAATGAACACTCCAAATTATTTTTTACTTTTTTCTCCCTCTTTTTTCTTTTTATTTTCCTTCTATATTTGGTAAAAATTTATCACCCTATTTGTTATTTTTCTTTTTTTTCCTGTTTGGTTACTTTTGCTGAGCCCAATAATTAATATAGAGAAGCTATGATACGCTTCAAATTTGGAGGTGTCTAATAGTTTTTTAGTAATTTTTAAGTATACACAAGTGTCCACTGCAGTCTTTAAGTGCTACAAAATTTAACTAAAATCATAATGTAGTACTGAAACTTTTTCAACTCCGGATGTTCTAAGTTTCAACACGTTCAAAAGTGGGTTGTGTAAATGATCAAATTAATTTAAAGGGGCCGCAAAACGAAAATTTTCTATACTAATTTGTCATTAAATTCCGCCACAATTAATATCTGTGTGTGAAATGGAACCCACTTTATCTGGTTTTTGACCCGAAATTGAATCTACTTTGAGCTTGGATGCAAAGACAGACGAACCAAAATAGCCTAAAGTTCAAAAATTTTGATACCCCATCCAACACCACGAAACCACCTGTTTCGAAATGACCAAGATTATTAGCAAAATCTAACGACCCCCACCTACACCCAAAAAAGAATATATATAAAATAGAATAAAAAATTATTAGCTAAATTTTAAATTAAAGATTCTCTTGTGATTGGACCTTATTCCTTGCATTCCTCGGCCCGGTAATCAATAAATCAAAATATTTAGTATTGCTGACAACATAAAAATGTACAAGTAGCAACCAATATTACAACTTGACCTACTTCTTTATTACTATTATACTATTATAAATGCTTAAAATAGTTCAATATCAGCCGTTTAAATTATATGTTTATTCTTACGTAAATAATCAAAAAAATTTAAAAAAAATTAACTACTACAGTATGTATATCATGTTAGAAACGAAAAGCGGAAACCGTTTTTCCAACCCAAGAAGCTGTGAGAGTCGAAGAAAAACACAAAATCATATGCCAAAATCACACAGAAAAGTCAAACCCAGACACAAACACTTTTATGTAAAAAAAAAATCAGATGAAAAAATTACGGGACGATCGGAGTCCAACCCTGAAAAGCCTCCACTAATAAATTAGAGTATTACGACCACTATAAGCTCTTCACTGATCCAAAACGGATCACCACACTACCCAAAAGATGAAAACAACTGTCATAAATTACGTTAAAGGATAGTTTTGATTCGTAAGAGCATTCGTTCCAAAATATAAACTACTGTTTTAGACTGTCATTTTAAAATTGAATAAAACGAAGATGACGAGTAGAGTTACCCGAAGCTATCTCCTTTTCGAAATAGCCGAACATCTATTTTCTCTTTACAAAAGTGTAAAGCCTCCTCTTGCAATGTTGATTAGGGTTAGGAAACACCTAATATATATTCAATCATAACTGCAACTAATCTAGATACCTGATGTAATCCAATGGTATATAAAATATCCCAAAATTTTGCACAGCTCACCGACAACCGAATTCGTTATGGGGACAAATTAATAACATAAACAGTAGTGTTAAAAGTCTCACACCAATAATTGTCCGGCAAGTTTGCTTCAGACAGCAAATATTGTACGCTCTCCATCAGTGTCATATTCATGCGCTCCGCTATAATATTGAACTGAGGTGTCTTTGGCGGAGTCTTTTGATGTCGTATCACTTGCTCTCTGCAATACGCATCAAAGGGACCAACGTATCCGCCGTCGTTGTTGGACTGAACACATTAAATTCTTACCCGTCTTTCTTTCAACAAAGGCCTGAAATTCTTTGAAAGTTGACAACACCTGATCCTTGGTCTTTAAAGCGTATGCATAAACTTTTCTAGAACAATCACTAATAAAAGTTACAAAGTAAGAAGCACCGCCAATAGATTTTACCTTAATTGGACTGCAGACATCCAAGTGAACCAACTCGAGCAACGTCAGCTTCCTTAAAGTTGGGTGACTATGGAAAGACATGACCATATTTTATTTTTTTGCCAAACAGTGCGTACATCTCTCCAACTTTGTAGACTTGATCCCCAAAATCACTTTTGCATTTAACAAGTAGCTCATTCACTTCTCGCATATATGGATGAGCTGCATGTGCCACAACTTAATAGACACATGCAGGCATATGCGTTCACCTTTTTGTGTCCCACGTGCGCTTCCTTCCATATAGTAGATATCGGGCATTTTGCTTCCTCTGACAATCATCATCGAACCCCTGAAAAACTTCTATTGACCGTACCCAAAGAGATTGAATAATCCATCATCATCCAATCTTCCAACCGACACCAAGTTATAACGGATATCAAGAACATGACGAACATCATTGAGAACAAGAACTACATCCGTCTTGGTTTTCAAATACACATCCAATAGCAACAACCTTTGACACATCTTCGTTGTCCATCTTCAACACTCCATAATCTTCTATTGTGTAAGTGACAAATAATTATGTTGTGAGATACGTGCGCTGTAGCTCCTAAGTCTACCAGCCAAGAATTATCATCGAGAACGAGGTTCATAACTACCTCATCACCTACAATGATCACATTGCCTCCATGTGCCGAGACAGTCGATGTTCTGTTCTCACTCTGCTTTTTCTTGTCGTCCTTCTTCTCTTTCTTTCTAGTAAAATAGTTCAGCTTGATGTGGTCCTTCTTGTCACAATAAAAATACTCAGAGTTCTTGTACCGACTTGGACCTGCCTTTGCTCTTATCTCTGCCGTCGCTCGACCCATGCTTTTACTCCTTCCATGGCTTTTTGAGACAAAAACCTTTGAATGAGATGAAAATGAAATATCCTAAGATTTTTTTCGCATCTCTTCATTCAATATTTCGCACTTGGCGAAGTCCAGACTAACCACACCTTGTAGAGTAGAAGCAATCAAGGACACTTGAAAGGTCCTTCTCCTAAAGTGTCCATGTGTGCCCTACACTGACAATGTGATTATACATGTTCTCGTCAACGAACTATCTGATACACCCGCACACCTGTATATGTTCAAAGTTTCAGTCATCTTCAGATTTATCACTGGACTTCTCAGTAGCAAATACAGGAAGATGCAGCTTATAATTGACATATAGCAAATCATTCATCTTGCTCTGTTTGTAGTGATAATTGGAACCATTTATGTTTACCATGCATACAGGCTTCGCATCCATCTCTTCTCCTTGGTTTGATTGTCAACCCTAACATCACTTTGAACCCAAAGCTCTGATACCACTCTGTTGGAAATAAAATACGAAAATTGTTCCCCCAAACTAAGAAGCTGTAAGAGAATCGAAGAAAAGCACATAAAAATAAACGCCAAAATCACACAGAAAAACGCAGATACAAGCATTTTTTCATAGAAAATTCAGATAAAAAAACCACGAGACGATCATAGTCTAACATTGAAAAGCCTCCACTAATGAATTAGAGTATTACAACGTCTAGAAGCTCTTCACCGATCCAAAATGGATCACCACACTACTCGGAAGATGAAAACACAATTACAAACTCATCAAAAACGAAGATGATGAGTAAAGTTATTTGAAGCGATCTCCTCTTTGAAGTAGCCACAAATCTCATTTCTCTCTCCAAAAGTGTAATGCCTCATCTTGCAATTTGATTAGGGTTAGGAAACTCCTAATATATATCCCCTCTGTAAACCCCCTGAATTTTCATAATTTTCAAAACTGGATTTTTCACAATTTTCTGGATTTTTCTGGGATTTTTCCGTAATTTAAAAACAGGGTTTTAATTATTCAATGATTTTTAATTGATATTAAATGATATTAAAATATTATGAAAATAATATTTTTGGACGTAAAATGAAAAACTGGACTTAGGGCAATTTTCCTGGAATTTATCGGGCCCCGGACCTATTTTTAAATGCCTAAATAAATATTTATTTATTTAACTAATTAATTATTAATTAATTATGGATTTTTATTATTATTATTATTATTATTATTATTATTATTATTATTTTTAAATAGCCCGGCCCGCGGCCCGTTGGGCCGGCCCAGCCCAACAGACCCAGCCCAACTCTCCTCCGGGTCGGGTCGGACCCGCCGCCCGACCCGCACCCGCCGACCCGACCCGTCCCCACGTCTCCCCCGCACGTCGGCCCGACTTTCCCGCCGCCCCGCCCGCGGCCACGCCCCGCCCGCGCCGCGCTGGCCGCCACGACCCGCCCCACGTCGCTGCGCCCTCCGCCTCGCCCGGCGCTAACCGCTCCCCCTCCGCCTTTAAAATACCCCCTCGTCCCCCCCCGGCCGTCGACACCGAACCACCACGCACCACCACCACCGTCAGCCCCCTACGCCGCCGTCGCCGCCGATCCTCCTCCCTCCTTCCTCCTCCCCCACCAGCCCCGCAGCGGCCCCGCAGCGGCCCCGCAGCGAGCAGCAGAGACAGCAGCAGCGGCAGCTCCGCCGTCCCCGCGCCGCCGGCGAGCCTCGAGCGCCGCGAGCCCGGCCGCCCTGCCCCGGCCGTCCAGCCGCCGCCCCTCCGGCCAGCCCCGAGCCGCCCAGCCGCCGTCCCCGCCGCCTGAGCCCTAACCCTAACCCTAATTCTTGGTTTTCGTGTCCGACACGAATCGGACACGTGTCGGACACGATTCGGACCCCGGTTGTCACGACCCGCACCCGGTTTAGGGGCACGAGTGCGTGGGTACGTCCAGCCTACGCCGCAGCATCGGCGGTAGAACGCTGTCTAGGTATTGATACTATCTAACTAATGTCACGCAAATATCCAATCTCCATTAGGAGGCACGGATGACACAAATAGATGAACATATACTCAACCACAGAATTACAGCACGATAAGATTTCGAATAATAAAACTTAAATTAAACACAACACAAGTCCACAAGAAAACTTAACTTAACAATATCCAAGAATCATCAAAATGCCGGAGACAAATCCGGTACCAAATAGACTGTTAAAAGAACTAACTATGATTAATAACTTCCAGCTAGACCTCCTGAATCAACTACTACCGAGTCTGCAGCTACTCACCATAAGTGTCGGACAGCGGTCATCTAAGGCATAGTCTGGAAAAATGTTTCCAGTCAGGAAGGAGCAAAGCACAAACTCAAATAACAGTTCCATTAATTGATAATGTCTATAATACAATAAAACATGTCATGCTAGCTACTGAGAAGACAGTGGAATAATGTAATGACAGTTTAAGAGAGACAGGCAATAGGCAATGAAACACAGTCAGTGCATGTATAAAAATGAAAGAATAAGGAACAGTATCATATACGGGTGATGTAGTATATGAAAATATAGAGAACTGTAACTATTCTAAGTGTTTGAAATAGTAGTTTCGAAATGTGATCGGCTTGGGAACATGTACGGTTGCTATAAGGCCTGGCTAATCATGGGTGAAGAGCATGATTAACACTTACAGTTTTTATACTACAAATAAGAGGTTATGATCACATTTCTTACTAACTACTTCCCCGCCCCCAACTAGTACTGTGGATCCAACCATGACACGTCACGATACACGAGCAAGTAAAGTCTATCATGTACGGTTTCTAAATATACATGTCGTGTACAATGTCAATACGATAATAATGGTAACATCTCATGACTGTAAATCCAAGCTATACTAGTCCGTGTAGCACAGTGACAAAGATTCAGATGTAACATTTCATGATTTTTGAACTTATAGAATTTATCAAGAATTGGAAATTATCAGAGAATGTACTTGCCTCGGTCCTTAGCTGGTATTTATGGTGTCCTGTTCCAGAGTATCCCCTGGTAAACCAACAGTCCTATAAACACATCACAATATGACATTTGTATCAGGGGCTATACTAACACACAATAGAAATACACTGGCCTTAGGGCTACGCTAGGTACGGTAGGGGTCATCTATTAGATAGGCCAACTACAAATATATATATATCCCTTAATTACAATAATAGCTATAAGTATAAATATATACACTTTAAATAAAACTAATACCTGTATGTACATACAACATATCTCCAATTAAATACAACTGCAAAATATACATGTATATATATTATAAAAATGTACTAATGGTTTATACAAAAATATACCTACACATATATAGCTATGTCAATTGAACCATAAAGATATATATATACACACCAAAAATAGTACGTATACTATTATTTTTTTTTATACACTAATTTATACCAATTAAATTATACAGTACTATATACAGATGAATATACCAATTAAATATATTCTGAAAATATGCTAAGTATTTATATATTTCAAATGCTCAAAGTAGAACACGTATTTATACCCATCAAATTAAACACATATATATGCCAATACATTATAGATATATTATTAAATACAAAAAACACATTTTTAATACACATTTAACATTTAATGAAAAATAATTTATACATGTACATATATATATAATACACACAAGAATATATATATGCATACTAATTAAATATATACCAAGTTACAATTTCCAACATATACAGAAATATATATATACTATGCTAATACATGTATTTAAATACTTTATTCATAAATAACATACATGTACAATATATGAAATTATATCAAGTATATATATATATATACAAAATATATATATATATGCCAAACTTAAATATAGAATTTATTTAATTACCTACTGCTCATATTAATCAGATATTAATAAAGTAATTTATTAAATATACTAATTACCACATATATAATACTTTACATTAATTATACATACAAATTTAATTAAAGCATATACTAATTTCATGCTAATTTAAATATATAAACAAACATTTATATATGTACATTAGATATAGACATTAATCAATATACACAAATACGTATATTAGGTATATATATATATACCATACTAATATATATATTAAACATAAATTTTAAATACATTTTTATACTATTTATTTAAATACATACAATACCTTATATTGATTATATATACATATACTAATTTATCACATAAATTAAATGTATAAACAAACACATATATATACATTAGATATATATATATACATATATACATATATACACTATACTATACATTACTAATAAATAAATAATATACGTATACTTATTTTTAAATACATACAATATATATTAAACATATACTATACTAAGCACATACGTATACATTAATTTAAAATTACAATTACATATACAATTTACATGTTAATATATACATATACGTATATATATATAAAGATATATATATACGTATAAAGATATATATACATAAAGATATATATAAAGATATATATATATATATATATAAACAGAGAGAGAGAGAGAGGGGCTTACAGAGAGGGGGGTCGGCAGAGGGCCGCCTGGGAGAAGTAGAGGGAGGTGGAGCAGCCGGTCAGGGTGAACGACGGGTCGGGCTCGTCCGCCGGGGGTGGTGGTGATGCGGGGTACGTCGCCGCCGGAGCAGGATCGGCCGGTCTCGGGGCTGGCCGCCGGCCGACTGAACAGCAGGGAGGAGGAGCAGTCGAACAGCAGGGGGAGAGTGGAGCTCGCCGCCGGTCGGGGTGCAGCCGCCAGACGCACGGGCAGCGGCCGGCCGGGTCGGCCTCAGTCGCCGGAGAGGGAGAGAGGCCCGCCGGATCTGCACAGTAGGGGGGAATGGGTGAACAGTGTTCCCCCCCCTATTGATTTGAATTTCAAATGCAAAAATAACAATGAGAAGAAGAAGAAAGGAAGAAGATGAAGGAAAGAAAAAGAAAAAGAAAGGAGAAGGAGAAGAATTACCTACGTTGGGTTGAGGGGAGATGGAGGCTTGTGAGGGTGGAGTTTTCTAGGATGCATAGGGATTAGGGTTTGAGGGTACAAGGCATTAAATAGGGAGAGAGAGGGTGTGATGTAGGGTGAGGATTTCACCCATTTAAATGAGTGGTCATGATGATTCATGAAATATTAATTCATGTAGGTTTTAAATAAAAATTTAATAGGCTCCCTCATTGGTTAAAATAATTAGGAGTTGGCACCTACAATTGAATAATTGCAACTTAGCCCCTTAAATTTGGGAAATTGCACAAACACAGGAAATGACGGAAATTGGGCGGGCGATTTGGGGTCCGATATTTTGTAGGGTCAGGGGACACTGTAAGATGGGTATGGGCTGAATTTGCAGGGCACTGGAATTAATTTGGGATTTTAAAATCGGATAAAATGGTATCCTCAAATTAAATAGAAATAAATGCAAGTTGTGTTCAACAATTAATTAGGAGTACTTGGGGTCAAAATCAGGTCAAGTCATCAATACCAATATTGAAGAAGACTTAGAACAGAATATTACCCTAATTTGGGCCGCACGAAAAATAGGTCAAGATGGCCTCCAATTTTCGATTGGAACGCACAACGATACAAAAATAGAAAATTATAAATAACGTCCGCGACGATTTTTGTGCGGCCAGAAACAATGTACAGGAAGCATAATTATGAGTTGCAAAAATAGCAGAATTGAAGGCGGACATGTCTAGGGCAAGATGGTAAAATTTGTTGGAAGACAAAAGTCTCGATAGTGCTCCAAATATCGAAGCAAAGGCAATGCGCAAAATATTAAATAAAATACAGTAATTAATTAAAATCTCCAATTATTAAATTCTAAACAAAATAATAAAATCCAGAATTCTATAATTCGGACAGGGGTTCGTCTACTGGGCTTCTAGGTCTAGTCTGCTAGCCAAAATAAAATAATAACACTGCATATAATTATATATTTAATTACACATCACACATAATAATTATTTAAATCAATAAACTATTATGCAATTAATTAATTAAAAATAATATAATATTAAATATTGTAAAAATTCGAAAATTCTCCTGTTTTCAGAATGTGGTAGCGACAAGTCTACCCACCTTAAAAGAATTTCGTCCTCGAAATTTAAAATCCTCATATTAGCATTTAATCATACTCATTATTATTCCCTCCATTAACCTCATCAACCACGAATAATCCACAAGGTCTTTTCACAATTTCAAAAATCCGAAATTATCTGTATTCCTGTAAAAATCCTCGACATAGAATCAAAGTCCCTTTTTATTAAAAATTTCCTGAAAGTTCTTAGCTACTAATTCGATACGCAGAATTTAATATCCACTCCTTAAAACTCAACAATGATATTTAAGGATTCTCCAATTGTTATATCCAATTATAAAGTTCAAAATTCATAACTCGCAATTAAATAAATACATTGATAAATCTCCCAAATTTCCAAATTAATAACCAACTTAAACATGTCAAAATCTTTCCTGGAATTAATAAACCACCAATTATGCCATGTTAATTCCTTAACCATTTATTTAAATCAATAATTATCCTCAAATTTTTAAATCCTCGATTGTTTTATTTATGTATTTACTACCATCAAAATTAAATTCCTTAAATCGTATAATCATGAACTACTCCATATTGTTATTTCCCAATAAATTCTTTCAAAAATTCTATAATCATCATATCCCTAAAAATCTTCAAAAATAAATCAAATCACATTCTTATCACAATATCCTCCAAATTTTAAGTTAATAACGAAATGCAAGAATTTAATATTCAATCCTCTAATTGAAATCCAATCAGTGCATATTTTAAAAATTGAATCTCGTCCCAAATTTGAATTTAACACTAATCCATTTGTGTTCTTTATCCCTCGATTTTTTTTTTTTTTTTTCATAATATGCAACGATGTAATACTTATGGAACCTTCAATACAATATTCAAAATATAAGTTCTCAACTCGCAGTCCAACAATTATATCGATGGCCTTCTTAAATTCCTCAAATTCAATGATAAATTCAATCATTTCATAATTTTCTAAAAATCAATGATTTAACAAAACTTCAATTACGCCATATCAATTTCCCAACTCTTTATTTAATTTAATATTTTTCCTCAAAAATTTTGGCACCTTGTCTCTCTTTGTCAAGTTATAACCTCTTCGTTAATCTTTATTACAGTTAAATCCTCAACAATCAAAGTCTAAGAGAATTCTACCTATACTCATACAACATGCAACCTAAAAGAAATATGTATGATCATAGTGTCTTTTGCCAGGGTATTACAGTCTCTGTAACAGGGGTACTACTAACTACATTATAACAAGAAATCATGCATGCAACTATGGCACTAAGGAATCAACCGATCAATCAAGTAGATAGGAACAGAATGAAGGAAAGAACAGAACTTGTCAACACATTACCTGCAGTATCGGTCTCCTCGACCGTCATCGCAAATGCTCGCCCTGCTGGGGTGGTTCCCTTTGCGGGTGCTGAGCAACATGCGGTTCCACAGGTAGCCTAACTGGATCTCTACAATTTGGAGTCGCGCGCTGGTTGAAAGAATAAGGAACTCGAAGACAATCCCTTATTCGATGTCCCGCAGCGCCACAGTGCAAACAAAGTCCCAGCCTCGTTCTACAGCTCTTCCGAAGGTGACCTGGCTTCTTACAGAAATAACAAGTTCGTTGATCCTGCTGTACAGGAACTGGTGCCGGGTACTGCTGTTGATACTGAAATGCCCTCGGCTGCCACTGGCCAGGATATTGCTGGGCAACTCTCTCAACTGTCTGTAGTGCCATCTGGTGAGCGTTCTCCATGCTCTCTCTCATCAGCTCGGTTTGCGCCTGGTGCGCTTCTGCTTGCATCCTCTGAGCCTCAGCTTGAACTCGCTGAGCATCTGCCGCCATTCTCTGGGCCTCTACCATGCCTTGGATCAAGGTGAACATCTGTGCCCCGTCAATGGGCAAACCTCCGGGAATCAGAGTCGGTGGAGGAGGAAGGTTGTCCGTCACAGCTGCGGCAATCTTCTGAACAGGTGGAGAAGGAAGATCACCTACGTGCATCGGAGATGTAGGAGGAATTACTGCTGTCTGTCCCTCAGGTGGAGAGGTGGCAGACCCTTCTAAAGCTGGTGTTCCCGTTCTCGTAGATAGTGTCTTCGGCAACATCCTGAAGACAGATCCCAAGGAATCAATTTAGGCAAAATGCGATATCATCAAGGAAGGACAGTACAGTTCTAAGGAACAACATTCAAGATAAAAGATTTGAATAATCCTAGTTGATTGCACAGATCAAAGGTGCATCCATGGTTTGATACCACTATCCCTTAGGGATCACAGTTCTATCACAACACACTCACTGCTAGCTTCCTTATCTACTGCAACAGTTGATGCTAGTTATTCTTATCACTCAAGTGTATATCAATTGTAACACTCTATACTAAGTACTGCTCTCTCTAATACATCCCTTGATGATCACCCAAGTCAGTTTGCAGTGAATTCTCAATCATACTCAAGCCAACCGATCCTTACACATACATCTTATCTACTTATATTATAATATATCTCTCTCTATAAAATCCTATCCTCAAAATAAAATTCCTCAAAATAACTCTCAAATAAACTTTTAAAGTAAAATGTATACACTTTCCTCAAGGTTAATTATTTAAATACTGAATGAAAACTTAATCACCTTAAGGATCCTTACAGACTTGTCTAGGTTCATCAAATTGAATCTGAATTCCTTGAAAATAAAATTTTAATAACCCTATTTCAACTCCTCAAATTTCAAAACTTTGCAATTTATTGAAATCTTCACAATAATATTTTAATAATAATCTTAATCTTCTCAAAATTCAAAAATTTGAAATTCATTTTCAATCTTCAATTAAAATTTTAAATCCACCTTCTGTAGTCAATTAGCTCTAATGTTAATCCCTTTCACTGTCCTCATTGACGGCATCATCAAATAATATCATAGATCAGTCTATAAATTCCTCTTAATATGAAATCAACCCTACAATGAAACCCAAAATCCTAACTTAAATACCTAATTAACAACAATCAAATCAAGTGAAACCAAAATCCTAATTTAATAACAAATCAACAACAATCAAATTCAATATCAATAAGTGAGAATGGACAGAACAAGGGAATGATTGTAAATTGGAAGTCTTTAACAAGATTCTCAGGGGTCATCCCAGGAATCCCTCAAGGAATTGTGATTGAGTATTTGCTCTCGTCCTAGTATCCTATGTCCTAGATTCAATCGCAGGCACGCAGTAGTATAACAAGGATGTCACACTACCACGACATCGCACAACTCGCGAAGTCTGACCTGCATGGGCCACCACTAAAAACGTGTCACGACCCGCACCCGGTTTAGGGGCACGAGTGCGTGGGTACGTCCAGCCTACGCCGCAGCATCGGCGGTAGAACGCTGTCTAGGTATTGATACTATCTAACTAATGTCACGCAAATATCCAATCTCCATTAGGAGGCACGGATGACACAAATAGATGAACATATACTCAACCACAGAATTACAGCACGATAAGATTTCGAATAATAAAACTTAAATTAAACACAACACAAGTCCACAAGAAAACTTAACTTAACAATATCCAAGAATCATCAAAATGCCGGAGACAAATCCGGTACCAAATAGACTGTTAAAAGAACTAACTATGATTAATAACTTCCAGCTAGACCTCCTGAATCAACTACTACCGAGTCTGCAGCTACTCACCATAAGTGTCGGACAGCGGTCATCTAAGGCATAGTCTGGAAAAATGTTTCCAGTCAGGAAGGAGCAAAGCACAAACTCAAATAACAGTTCCATTAATTGATAATGTCTATAATACAATAAAACATGTCATGCTAGCTACTGAGAAGACAGTGGAATAATGTAATGACAGTTTAAGAGAGACAGGCAATAGGCAATGAAACACAGTCAGTGCATGTATAAAAATGAAAGAATAAGGAACAGTATCATATACGGGTGATGTAGTATATGAAAATATAGAGAACTGTAACTATTCTAAGTGTTTGAAATAGTAGTTTCGAAATGTGATCGGCTTGGGAACATGTACGGTTGCTATAAGGCCTGGCTAATCATGGGTGAAGAGCATGATTAACACTTACAGTTTTTATACTACAAATAAGAGGTTATGATCACATTTCTTACTAACTACTTCTCCGCCCCCAACTAGTACTGTGGATCCAACCATGACACGTCACGATACACGAGCAAGTAAAGTCTATCATGTACGGTTTCTAAATATACATGTCGTGTACAATGTCAATACGATAATAATGGTAACATCTCATGACTGTAAATCCAAGCTATACTAGTCCGTGTAGCACAGTGACAAAGATTCAGATGTAACATTTCATGATTTTTGAACTTATAGAATTTATCAAGAATTGGAAATTATCAGAGAATGTACTTGCCTCGGTCCTTAGCTGGTATTTATGGTGTCCTGTTCCAGAGTATCCCCTGGTAAACCAACAGTCCTATAAACACATCACAATATGACATTTGTATCAGGGGCTATACTAACACACAATAGAAATACACTGGCCTTAGGGCTACGCTAGGTACGGTAGGGGTCATCTATTAGATAGGCCAACTACAAATATATATATATCCCTTAATTACAATAATAGCTATAAGTATAAATATATACACTTTAAATAAAACTAATACCTGTATGTACATACAACATATCTCCAATTAAATACAACTGCAAAATATACATGTATATATATTATAAAAATGTACTAATGGTTTATACAAAAATATACCTACACATATATAGCTATGTCAATTGAACCATAAAGATATATATATACACACCAAAAATAGTACGTATACTATTATTTTTTTTTATACACTAATTTATACCAATTAAATTATACAGTACTATATACAGATGAATATACCAATTAAATATATTCTGAAAATATGCTAAGTATTTATATATTTCAAATGCTCAAAGTAGAACACGTATTTATACCCATCAAATTAAACACATATATATGCCAATACATTATAGATATATTATTAAATACAAAAAACACATTTTTAATACACATTTAACATTTAATGAAAAATAATTTATACATGTACATATATATATAATACACACAAGAATATATATATGCATACTAATTAAATATATACCAAGTTACAATTTCCAACATATACAGAAATATATATATACTATGCTAATACATGTATTTAAATACTTTATTCATAAATAACATACATGTACAATATATGAAATTATATCAAGTATATATATATATATACAAAATATATATATATATGCCAAACTTAAATATAGAATTTATTTAATTACCTACTGCTCATATTAATCAGATATTAATAAAGTAATTTATTAAATATACTAATTACCACATATATAATACTTTACATTAATTATACATACAAATTTAATTAAAGCATATACTAATTTCATGCTAATTTAAATATATAAACAAACATTTATATATGTACATTAGATATAGACATTAATCAATATACACAAATACGTATATTAGGTATATATATATATACCATACTAATATATATATTAAACATAAATTTTAAATACATTTTTATACTATTTATTTAAATACATACAATACCTTATATTGATTATATATACATATACTAATTTATCACATAAATTAAATGTATAAACAAACACATATATATACATTAGATATATATATATACATATATACATATATACACTATACTATACATTACTAATAAATAAATAATATACGTATACTTATTTTTAAATACATACAATATATATTAAACATATACTATACTAAGCACATACGTATACATTAATTTAAAATTACAATTACATATACAATTTACATGTTAATATATACATATACGTATATATATATAAAGATATATATATACGTATAAAGATATATATACATAAAGATATATATAAAGATATATATATATATATATATAAACAGAGAGAGAGAGAGAGGGGCTTACAGAGAGGGGGGTCGGCAGAGGGCCGCCTGGGAGAAGTAGAGGGAGGTGGAGCAGCCGGTCAGGGTGAACGACGGGTCGGGCTCGTCCGCCGGGGGTGGTGGTGATGCGGGGTACGTCGCCGCCGGAGCAGGATCGGCCGGTCTCGGGGCTGGCCGCCGGCCGACTGAACAGCAGGGAGGAGGAGCAGTCGAACAGCAGGGGGAGAGTGGAGCTCGCCGCCGGTCGGGGTGCAGCCGCCAGACGCACGGGCAGCGGCCGGCCGGGTCGGCCTCAGTCGCCGGAGAGGGAGAGAGGCCCGCCGGATCTGCACAGTAGGGGGGAATGGGTGAACAGTGTTCCCCCCCCTATTGATTTGAATTTCAAATGCAAAAATAACAATGAGAAGAAGAAGAAAGGAAGAAGATGAAGGAAAGAAAAAGAAAAAGAAAGGAGAAGGAGAAGAATTACCTACGTTGGGTTGAGGGGAGATGGAGGCTTGTGAGGGTGGAGTTTTCTAGGATGCATAGGGATTAGGGTTTGAGGGTACAAGGCATTAAATAGGGAGAGAGAGGGTGTGATGTAGGGTGAGGATTTCACCCATTTAAATGAGTGGTCATGATGATTCATGAAATATTAATTCATGTAGGTTTTAAATAAAAATTTAATAGGCTCCCTCATTGGTTAAAATAATTAGGAGTTGGCACCTACAATTGAATAATTGCAACTTAGCCCCTTAAATTTGGGAAATTGCACAAACACAGGAAATGACGGAAATTGGGCGGGCGATTTGGGGTCCGATATTTTGTAGGGTCAGGGGACACTGTAAGATGGGTATGGGCTGAATTTGCAGGGCACTGGAATTAATTTGGGATTTTAAAATCGGATAAAATGGTATCCTCAAATTAAATAGAAATAAATGCAAGTTGTGTTCAACAATTAATTAGGAGTACTTGGGGTCAAAATCAGGTCAAGTCATCAATACCAATATTGAAGAAGACTTAGAACAGAATATTACCCTAATTTGGGCCGCACGAAAAATAGGTCAAGATGGCCTCCAATTTTCGATTGGAACGCACAACGATACAAAAATAGAAAATTATAAATAACGTCCGCGACGATTTTTGTGCGGCCAGAAACAATGTACAGGAAGCATAATTATGAGTTGCAAAAATAGCAGAATTGAAGGCGGACATGTCTAGGGCAAGATGGTAAAATTTGTTGGAAGACAAAAGTCTCGATAGTGCTCCAAATATCGAAGCAAAGGCAATGCGCAAAATATTAAATAAAATACAGTAATTAATTAAAATCTCCAATTATTAAATTCTAAACAAAATAATAAAATCCAGAATTCTATAATTCGGACAGGGGTTCGTCTACTGGGCTTCTAGGTCTAGTCTGCTAGCCAAAATAAAATAATAACACTGCATATAATTATATATTTAATTACACATCACACATAATAATTATTTAAATCAATAAACTATTATGCAATTAATTAATTAAAAATAATATAATATTAAATATTGTAAAAATTCGAAAATTCTCCTGTTTTCAGAATGTGGTAGCGACACCGGTTTTCGGGTCCCCTTCAGGTGCGTGTATCTTTTTATTCGTAGCTCCGTTTTCGATTCCGCAAATTGCGTTGCGAAGCCTGTATGACCCTCTCGGTGTCCGGACAAACTGTTCGGGGCATCGCGTCCTGTGGTGATCGCACACCACGATCCAAAAACAGGAAAAAACCAGACCCCGTTTCACCCTAACTTGGTGTACACACGTCGGATCGAGACGAAACTTGCGCCATCGGACTCGTAGCAATACGCTGGTCCTGTGAGCCAAGTTTGGTTCGATTCTGAAAACGTTGACGAAATCGCGTGTCGTGGGCCCCACAGGCCCCGCTCGACGGGCGATTTTGTGTTCGGCTCATCGGAATCCAATTCTAGAAGTTCCGTTGGGTTCGTATCAGCGTTCCTGACCTGTTGACACTAAGTTTGGTGAATTTGGAGATCGTTGACCCTGACGCGTTTTTCGGTGCAAAGCGGGCCCACATGTGGACCCCGTTTTGACCCGAAACTGCCGTTTCTGCCCTTGTCTCCAAATTGGACCCAAGGACAGGCGTTTCTAGCTGATTGATATTTTCTGGATCTGATGGTGATGTTTGTTTCAGCAACCGGAGTCCCGCCTGCAATTCCCGCCGAGGTCAGAACTGCAAACATAGCCGGAACCACAGGCAAGTGTACCTCGCCAAAACTTGCAGCTTGCTACATATTTCCTGGACTTGGTTGTACATCAGTGGGCAAGTAAAGCTTGCCAATTCTCAGATTTTTCTGGTTATAGTATTTTACTTGATTTCTGGTAGTTTCTTATGTAATTTGTTTAACTGCTCAACCCAGGACACCTGACACTATTCATGTGACGGAATTGCCCGAGATTTACCTGGTGATTCCGTATAGGTTACATTATCATGACATTTACAGTTACATGCGTAGATTCTATCCTGACTCTTTGCATTAGTTATATCTTGCGTGACTTGTACCTGATATTCTGGAACTGTGACGTGAGATTACATGGGGTGGGGAGAGGATTATCATATCAAGGCTGAAAATAATATAATGAAAACATGGTTATCTGGAGGTGTCTTAGTCTCTGATACAGAGCTCTGGCACAAGTACTGGCCCTCTCGAGAAATACTGCTATGGTTTCTCCAACACTGATCCTGTAGTAGTCTCAGCCTGAGTATGACTAGAACTCTCACTTGCATATCACTTAGCTGGTTTACATAGTTACCCTGCTGTTTATTTCATTGCTGCACTGATATTCATTATGGCTTGAGATATTTCTGTACCTTGCTATGTCCCCTGAGGACCTGGAATGGATGATGTCCCCAGGTACCGCTGAAGAGAACTACCCAGAAGTGTACGGTACCGGAGCACTCCTCGGAGCAGAACCAGGAACAGAGGACGAAGTAGTGGCCGAAGACTTCTCTTGAGCACCTGCTTCAGCTCCACAGTATTTCCATTTTTCCAGCATTTTATTTCCTGTCTTTTCTTAATTGTAACAGAATAATTCTCGGATTTGTTTCCCGAGATAACCTTATTTCATATTGCTTATTTAATTCCAATGCATTATTTCCGGCATTAATCTGTGTTATCTGTGGATGAGATTAGAAATACCTGAGACTGTAACTTAGTATTACTAGACTACAGCTTAAGCATGCCCTGATGGATCCATTAAATTGGGTTGTCCATCGGTGCGTGCTGCTGGCCATTGCTCACGTGCTCAGTCCCTCGTCATTTTGGGACTGGGGCGTGACATGATTTTTGTGGTGGCCCATGCAGGTCAACGACTAAATTGTTCGGTTTCAACTTAGGGACCGAACAGGCCTGCAATAAGAATAGGTTAAGTTTTAGGATCTCATCCACTTGCTTGAATCGTTTTTGATATCTGTATCGTATTCAAACTAATTTGAACTTGCATCTTGTCTTGATTCCTGTGCGCCTCTTATTGGGTATTTTAGATACAGGGAAATGGACCCACAAGAATGCAACGAGACTCCCGTCAGAACACCACCAGCTACAGGTGTCACCTATGACGACGAAGTGACACCAGTCGGAGGAATTCCCACAACTCAACAGAGCCAGCCGGCAGGTCAACCTACCTCCCGATTCCGGCGCGATGACATCCCGCCTCCGCCGCAGTTCGTCCCACCAATGCCCGTGTTCCCACCAGGACAGCCAATCGACGGGCAGCAAATATTTCAGATGATCTACGCGATGATGCAAGCTCAGCAGCAAGTTCAGCACGAGGCTCAGCGTCGCGAAGCTAACTTCTTGAGGGACAGCATCGTGACTGCACTGGGGCAGGCCAACCTACCAGCTCGACGGCCAACTACAGGCTCAATCACGGACTTCCGCCAACTGAAGCCCCGCACTTTTTCTGGAAAAGAGGAACCCACAGAAGTGCACGAGTGGCTCACCAACATACGTCATCAACTTGAAGCAGCCGAGCTTCCACGAGAACGCTGGATGACTGCCGTCCGAATGCAACTGACGGACAACGCCCATCACTGGTGGCTATCCGAGGAGACGCGACTCGGACCAGACCGAGTCACTTGGGAGGAGTTCTCCAGACTCTTCCAAGAGATGTACATTTCTGCCATCGCTCGATCAGAACTGCGGGACAAATTCAACCGCCTCACTCAGGACTCCATGACGGTGGAAGAGTACAACGCAGAATTCATCCGTCTGAGTCGCTTCGCCCCCACCCTGATCCCGACTGAGGAAGAGAAGGCCGAGAAATTCTTCGACGGACTGAACATTGAGCTGCAGAAACTGATTGGGTCCGTCGCACCAACATCATACTCGGACGTTCTTGCTGCGGCTCGACGCGTGGAGCGCGTCACCAAGAGAGAGGCCAGACTGAAGAGGTCTTCCCCATCATCAACCTCCAGAACACCACAAGAAGAATCTGCAAAGAGGCCGCACCAACAGCAGAAGGCACCTGCACCACAAACGGTAGTCCTCCTTACTTGTCACTATTGTGGCAAAGCAGGCCATATCGCCAAGGAATGCCGACGCAGACTAGGATTGTGTTTGGCATGCGGATCCCGTCAGCATTCGGTAAGGGATTGCACTCAACATGGAGAAGGAACACCGAGGGCGAACCAGCAAACTCAGCAGCAGCAGAGGAATCTACCTCAAGGACGAGAGCAAGCTTACGCGATTGCTGTGCAGGACGCTGATGCGAGTAAGTGATTTATAGTTATCCCGTTTTTAGTCTTGTTGTAGTTCGTGCCTCTTGGTTCGTGACCTCAGCCCCAACCTAGTAATTTGCAACTTGTTAATAACAACCTGATTTTCATAAAAGTTATAGTTTTAACTAGATTTTCCTGGAAAGTGTAAACTTTCAATTTTAGGGAAACGGTATTTCCCTGAAGTATCTTGTGATGTATTTTCAAACGATGCTTGCGACCGCGTCATCTCTGTTGACCGATTATTCTTTGATTGCGAGGACGCAATCCTCTTAAGGGGGGTATATTGTAAACCCCCTGAATTTTCATAATTTTCAAAACTGGATTTTTCACAATTTTCTGGATTTTTCTGGGATTTTTCCGTAATTTAAAAACAGGGTTTTAATTATTCAATGATTTTTAATTGATATTAAATGATATTAAAATATTATGAAAATAATATTTTTGGACGTAAAATGAAAAACTGGACTTAGGACAATTTTCCTGGAATTTATCGGGCCCCGGACCTATTTTTAAATGCCTAAATAAATATTTATTTATTTAACTAATTAATTATTAATTAATTATGGATTTTTATTATTATTATTATTATTATTATTATTATTATTATTATTTTTAAATAGCCCGGCCCGCGGCCCGTTGGGCCGGCCCAGCCCAACAGACCCAGCCCAACTCTCCTCCGGGTCGGGTCGGACCCGCCGCCCGACCCGCACCCGCCGACCCGACCCGTCCCCACGTCTCCCCCGCACGTCGGCCCGACTTTCCCGCCGCCCCGCCCGCGGCCACGCCCCGCCCGCGCCGCGCTGGCCGCCACGACCCGCCCCACGTCGCTGCGCCCTCCGCCTCGCCCGGCGCTAACCGCTCCCCCTCCGCCTTTAAAATACCCCCTCGTCCCCCCCCGGCCGTCGACACCGAACCACCACGCACCACCACCACCGTCAGCCCCCTACGCCGCCGTCGCCGCCGATCCTCCTCCCTCCTTCCTCCTCCCCCACCAGCCCCGCAGCGGCCCCGCAGCGGCCCCGCAGCGAGCAGCAGAGACAGCAGCAGCGGCAGCTCCGCCGTCCCCGCGCCGCCGGCGAGCCTCGAGCGCCGCGAGCCCGGCCGCCCTGCCCCGGCCGTCCAGCCGCCGCCCCTCCGGCCAGCCCCGAGCCGCCCAGCCGCCGTCCCCGCCGCCTGAGCCCTAACCCTAACCCTAATTCTTGGTTTTCGTGTCCGACACGAATCGGACACGTGTCGGACACGATTCGGACCCCGGTTTTCGGGTCCCCTTCAGGTGCGTGTATCTTTTTATTCGTAGCTCCGTTTTCGATTCCGCAAATTGCGTTGCGAAGCCTGTATGACCCTCTCGGTGTCCGGACAAACTGTTCGGGGCATCGCGTCCTGTGGTGATCGCACACCACGATCCAAAAACAGGAAAAAACCAGACCCCGTTTCACCCTAACTTGGTGTACACACGTCGGATCGAGACGAAACTTGCGCCATCGGACTCGTAGCAATACGCTGGTCCTGTGAGCCAAGTTTGGTTCGATTCTGAAAACGTTGACGAAATCGCGTGTCGTGGGCCCCACAGGCCCCGCTCGACGGGCGATTTTGTGTTCGGCTCATCGGAATCCAATTCTAGAAGTTCCGTTGGGTTCGTATCAGCGTTCCTGACCTGTTGACACTAAGTTTGGTGAATTTGGAGATCGTTGACCCTGACGCGTTTTTCGGTGCAAAGCGGGCCCACATGTGGACCCCGTTTTGACCCGAAACTGCCGTTTCTGCCCTTGTCTCCAAATTGGACCCAAGGACAGGCGTTTCTAGCTGATTGATATTTTCTGGATCTGATGGTGATGTTTGTTTCAGCAACCGGAGTCCCGCCTGCAATTCCCGCCGAGGTCAGAACTGCAAACATAGCCGGAACCACAGGCAAGTGTACCTCGCCAAAACTTGCAGCTTGCTACATATTTCCTGGACTTGGTTGTACATCAGTGGGCAAGTAAAGCTTGCCAATTCTCAGATTTTTCTGGTTATAGTATTTTACTTGATTTCTGGTAGTTTCTTATGTAATTTGTTTAACTGCTCAACCCAGGACACCTGACACTATTCATGTGACGGAATTGCCCGAGATTTACCTGGTGATTCCGTATAGGTTACATTATCATGACATTTACAGTTACATGCGTAGATTCTATCCTGACTCTTTGCATTAGTTATATCTTGCGTGACTTGTACCTGATATTCTGGAACTGTGACGTGAGATTACATGGGGTGGGGAGAGGATTATCATATCAAGGCTGAAAATAATATAATGAAAACATGGTTATCTGGAGGTGTCTTAGTCTCTGATACAGAGCTCTGGCACAAGTACTGGCCCTCTCGAGAAATACTGCTATGGTTTCTCCAACACTGATCCTGTAGTAGTCTCAGCCTGAGTATGACTAGAACTCTCACTTGCATATCACTTAGCTGGTTTACATAGTTACCCTGCTGTTTATTTCATTGCTGCACTGATATTCATTATGGCTTGAGATATTTCTGTACCTTGCTATGTCCCCTGAGGACCTGGAATGGATGATGTCCCCAGGTACCGCTGAAGAGAACTACCCAGAAGTGTACGGTACCGGAGCACTCCTCGGAGCAGAACCAGGAACAGAGGACGAAGTAGTGGCCGAAGACTTCTCTTGAGCACCTGCTTCAGCTCCACAGTATTTCCATTTTTCCAGCATTTTATTTCCTGTCTTTTCTTAATTGTAACAGAATAATTCTCGGATTTGTTTCCCGAGATAACCTTATTTCATATTGCTTATTTAATTCCAATGCATTATTTCCGGCATTAATCTGTGTTATCTGTGGATGAGATTAGAAATACCTGAGACTGTAACTTAGTATTACTAGACTACAGCTTAAGCATGCCCTGATGGATCCATTAAATTGGGTTGTCCATCGGTGCGTGCTGCTGGCCATTGCTCACGTGCTCAGTCCCTCGTCATTTTGGGACTGGGGCGTGACACCCTCGTAATCGCAACTAATCTGGATTCTGGACCACGTGATGTAATTCAATGGTGTATGAAATACCCCAAAAATTCGTACAACTCATCGATAACCAAACTCAGGCCGAACTCGGTCTGGGGACTGAGTTCAGACCGAACTCAGCTTGTGTAGAGCTAGCAAGTCGAGCCAGGTTCTGCCCTCCCAGGAACCGAACTCTGGCTAAAGTCGGTCTGGAGACCGAACTCAAGCCGAACTTAGGCTGAGTTCCCCTGTGACTGGGCATAAGCTGCTGCTCCAATTTTTCAAGTTTCTTCACTACTCTGAATGACACTCGTCCCCTCCCAGAGCTTCTCCGACACATAGATGACGCTCGTCACATTCCAAATTTTTTTCACATAGGTTGAAAATTCCACCAAACTCCAACAAGTCTGTCACGTAGAAAAATAAAATTTTAATTCT
The DNA here is from genome assembly GCA_036927795.1 of Iris macrosiphon. NCBI lineage: Eukaryota > Viridiplantae > Streptophyta > Magnoliopsida > Asparagales > Iridaceae > Iris > Iris macrosiphon. Next base: position 46,212,578 of record JAYESA010000011.1, on the reverse strand, counting down.
TATAACAATATGGACATATCTAAAGTCATAAACATGTTATATTTAAAAGTAACTATACAGTATTATCTAAATATATATTCAAAGTTCTACAAACATATCTATAATAAATTTTAGTTAAAATATATTTCAATTATTTTAATATAATTTAAAATTTTGTCTAATTTTCAAGTAATATTAAAAAAAAATGGTACTGTATAACGAGTGAACATGCCTAATAATATTAAGGTTAGAGTACATCCTAATAATTCCATCCATTTGCATAAGAATGTTCTTGACAAGTTGTTGTTCCTCAGGAGCCCACAAGCCCACCTTTGCATATCTAAACTGTGTGCTTCAACCATTGGTACAGCTCACATGGTTGTCCACTTTTAAGGACGAGATGCGGACAGAAAGGCTATTATAGATGCATTAGAATCTTATCCATACCTGACGTGTTTTACTTTGCTACTTGACTCTACAGTTTTGTTCTTTTTAAGTCTAGTATGGTTCGTACAAAGAAAAAGAAAAAGAAAAAAATCAATCTCATGGTCATTATTTTTACAAAATTATAATTTTTATCGATTTTTGTGTTTAAAAATACCAAAAAAGTTATGAGAAAAAGTAAATATTTAAAAGTAGAAAAGTAAATCCTTGAATTGGTAAAAAAATTATTTTTTTTTAAATTTTTTTCATTAGAAATTATTTTATTTTATTTTTAATTTCTTTGACATCCATATATAGGAAACTAATTTTTTTTTTTCCCAATCCAATGATAGAGGGAAAAGTAATTATTTAAAAGTAAGAAAGTAAATGCTTGGTTTGGTAGAGGATTTTTTTTTTTTTTTTTTTAATTGGAAGTCATTTTTTTTTTCTTTTTCAATTTCTTTAACACCAAAACATAAAATGTCTAATAATTATTTTTCCAATTTTTTGATTTCGCGAACCAAACCAAGCCGTGCAAAGTAACACCGTGATCTAAGACCAACCCAAACACTAATTGGTCCGACAAAGTTTAGCTGATGTCTTCAGCTAATAGTAGAAGAATATAGGAGAAATTATTCAGTACCATATAATAGTGATGTATGATGAGATCGTATAATAATATATTTACTATTTTTGGTAATGCTATTTGATAATATAACAACTTATTTATACAATTTTTTTTTTTAAATATTAAGGAGACAAAAAATTGCTAAAATTTAAAAGAAAAAAAAATCATTATTGCTAATGACGGTATGAGTTTATGAATAAAGGAAACAGAAGAAGAATAGTTACTGCAGCACTAATCAATCTTCCCACTCCATTATTTTCAACCAGTTATTGCTACTGGCAGTTCTGTCTCAAGACCGTAGTGCTAATAGCTGTCAGAGAACACCGATTATAAAAAAAGTTCAAGTATGCCTTCATGCCGCCATTATTATTGACGTAGCTACAATATTCATATCGCCATTAGCAATGGCGGATTTATTTAATTTTTTTAAATTTTAGCAAACTTTTTATCTGCGTAATATTCTTAAAGATTTTTATTGTATATGTATTTTTTTTGGTAATTATATTTGACAATTGTTTGATTAATTTTTTTTAGCTTTTTATATTATCATATATAATTATACTATTGAACGAATTTACCATTCACTGTTGTCATGTGGTGAGTCTGTCCCACTAAATAATTTGGTAGACATTATTTGATTTTGGACTGAAAATAGAATTAGACCGAACCAAATAAGATATTCGGTTCGATTTTTAAAAAATTCGACTCGATTTCAGTTTTAAAAGGCAAAAAAAAATTATTCATTTTTCTTTTTCTTTTCAAAATCGAAAAATGAATAAACCACAATTATGTAAATTCTCTCAAATTTATACTTTTTTTTATGATAAACATTTATTTTTTATTTTTTTTGAAAACAATAATTATATGTATATGTTTTAAAGTTCAACTTCCATAATTTAACAACTAGTCAAAATTTAGACCAAACTTTAAAATTAAACAAATTATGTATATTATTTTAATATAAGTTAATCGTAATCTTACCTTTATGTTATATTTATTAAACAATAAAAAATAGTCCAAATTGATTATAGGTTCGGTATTGGCTATGGTGAATTAACTTTCAGTTCGGTTTTAGATTTTTAGAAGCTCGTTTTGTACTACTTCAATTCGATTGACCGACTAAATCGAACATTCACACCCAAAATGGATAAGATTAGGGGCAAGTTGTGTCCAGATTTATCAAAAGTTTTTTTTTTCTTCTTTTTTATGGAACCATCTTCTTATCAGTTTCAGATTAACGACAAACTTAAATTGAATCTTGATACGAGACTCTATATCAAAATAATACCACTGAACAGAACATCTCTACTCTTATAATGAGATTTTAAAACGACTCAAAAGTGAACCGTCTAAGCCGTTTGTAAATCCTCCATCATTTACTTAAAAAAATTAATCTTACGTTAAAAAGTTGTTGAAAAAAATTAGCCAAAAAAAATTGAAGTTGATCAAACAAGAAAAATGTCTCCCACCTTAACCATATGAGTTAGAAGAAGTGTTTGACTATAGTTATATAATATTATATAGTTAAACAATTACTTAAAATTTATTTAATTTATTTAATTTCTAATTACGTGGGAATACATGTACAACTTAGACAACTAGTTTTTTCATTTTTTTTTACAAAAAGTAAAAATATATCCATAATAAATTATAATTGAAATATATTTAAACTATTTTATATTAATTTTTTTTTTTACATATAATGTGCGTGTATTTACTAGTATAAAACTTTTCTGTTAGTACATGGAAGCTCGTCATGATGTTTACATTTTTTCTTAAATCTTGCACTGTATATACCAAAACTCTAAAGAATGGAGTCGATCCAAACCCTCAAGAATTATGTGGTAAATAGGTAGGGTAAGTTCTCTATGTGGACGTTGGGTACTCGTGTATATGATAATTCAAATGGAAATATGTTATTCCTATTCATATTACTGCATTTGGCATAAAATCAAACAAAATTCTTGGGTGTAAAATGTTTTCCTAGGCATCATATTCCTACTATACGGAGGAATACTAGTGTCATAGTAAAAGAAACAAAAAAATTACTGTCCAGAAAATTATTTTAAATAAATTAACTATAACGATACTATTTTTGAAAAATTTAAACTTACGATAGATATCGCCATCTCGGATGACGAAAATCGAGAGTATCAAATTTTTGCCAACCCAGTTGGCAAAAATTTAGCAATTTGACCCGCGGGTGGGTGAGTGAGTGAGGGTTTGTTCGATTTTAATGTTTGGGCGAGTGTTGATTTTTTTTTAATTATTAATTTTTTTTTTTTGGAAAAAAGAGTGGTTTCGTTTAGTTTTATTTATATTTATTTCTTTTAAAAAAAATGTTGTAACAATAATTTTTTTAAATTAATTAGAAAAAAAAAATTAAGATCCAAAATAAAATATGATATCATTGAACATCAAAAAATGTAAAACTTTTCTACCGTAATAAAATTACGTCTGCCGTCGTGGAGACTTCGAACAACCATAACTATTTGTTCGGAGATCTTTTTTCGTCAAACAATATGTCGATTTGTATGTTTTCAATGAGAATAACACAATTCGTGTAGAAAGAATTTGTATTTGAAACAAAACACACATGTTACAGGCAAAAGTATAAAATTTTAAATATTAAAGTATTTATAACTTTTAACTGAAAGATCGAAACAAGGTCCAGCTTATGCCAAAATGACCGTAACAAAAAGTACGTTGGGATAAACCGTTTTACCGTTTGATGGACTTTGAAAAATTTTAGAATCGGAAAAACCAACTTTTCGATCTCAAAATTTTACTTTGGGTAATTTTATTTTCGAATTTTTTTTTCCGGTAATTCGATATTAACGAGTAAAAATTAGTGTCTTGGGACCTTCACACATTATCATATAATATATCAGTGTGAAGATGATTAAAAATGGGACGAATATATATATATATATATATATATATATATATATATATATATATATATATATATATATATATATATATATTATTTTTTTAACGATAAAATTTTCTATTTATAAAATAATTTACTAATCGTAATAAGATCGATTTAACTTTCGATTACGGTAGAAATTTTAAGGGTCTGCTTGACAATTGTGGGAGTAGCGGTTATGATGTATTTTTAGAGTACCGGTTATGAACGGTTATGAGGAGTTCGGTTTTGAATAATTTTAAGTAGCGGCTTTTAAATCAATCCAATCCATACTTGGTAACAAGCTGTTCTGAAAGTTTTTTTTTTTTTTAAAGAATAAATAAAATAAAATAATTTGGAATTTTCATAAACAATCAAAAGTTTTCATAAATAGAATAATAAAATCCCTCAAAACCAACGAAAAAAAAAAATCAAACCCAACTATCCCAAAAAAATAACACAAAAAAACCAAACCAAAACAAACCCAAAAAAAAAAAAAAACAGAAAACAAACCCAAAAAAAAAATCCATAGTCATATTTTCGCCAACAAAGTTGGCTAAAACCGAGTTGGCAAAAATGTTAAAAAAAATAAAAAATAATATTTTTTATATTTTTGCCATCTGTGAGAGCGAAAACTGTCGTAACTTCTTTTTTTGAAATACTTTCGTTTTAGATAATTTATTTAAAAATATTTGCTGTACAATAATTTTTTTGTAAAAGGATGGGTATTCATTAATCCCACCTCAAGAAAATAATAATAATAATAATAATGCAGAGACTAGCCGAAATCGACCTGAGTCCAATATGACCAAAACTTGATAATGCATATCAGGACCGATGAAAACCCGACTCAACCCAATTTGGACCCAAGCCAACTTTGAACCCAAATCTGAACGTGACCAAAATCCAAATCAAACATGAGCCGACCCAAATTCGACTTGACTCGACAAGATTCAAACCCAACCTTTTTTTATCCTACCTTAAGGAAATATCAATATTGTTAAGACTATACGAGATTGATCTGGACACAATACGATCAAATTTTGATCGACCATATATGGACCCAGAAAAACCCGATTCAACCCAACCTGAGCCCAAAGAACCCAACCAAAATCCAAATCAAACATGATCGGACCCAAATCCTGTTTGACTCACTCGACTAGACCCAAATAGATATGAGACGATTATGAAATATGAATTTTTTTTTTTTTTTTCAAGATGACAGTTTATCAAAAGTAGTTATATTTTAAAGCCATTAATTTTTTAACATGAACATTTGTTATAATATTTTTGTAAAGACCAGTTTACTAAAATTATAATTTTGTAAGAACAGTCATTGCATTGAGGAAATTTATATTACGGATGTTATATTCATGGTATTTGTTTTTGTATCAAATCATTAATTCTATATTCTGATGTTAAATAATAAATAAGGTAATATACAAGAGTAATGCTATTAGTATATCTAAAATTTTCTTCTAAACATCCTTACGTGACAGCTGACGTGACATACTAAATAGTATTATGTGACGACTGATATGACAACTGACTGACAAAATTTAATCCAAAATATTAATTATCTAAAAATATTAATATTAATTTTAATTTTAGTTTTAATATTAATATTAATAGTAATAGTAATATTAATTTTAATGATAATTTTAATTCTAAAATTTGTCATGTCAGCTGTCACTTTAACCATCACGTTAACTGTCACATAAGAGCATCCACAGTGGGAGTACTTTCAAGTGCTATATTTTGACTTTTGTCAAATTTTATAGCACTTGAATGCTACAATGGACTCTTGTCCACACTTGAAAAATGGTAGAAAGCCAAAAGACACTCCAAATTTGGAGAGTCCCGTAGCTGGTCTATAGTAATCGATGGACCCACCAAAATAACCTGTCATTTATTTTCCTTCCTCCCCTTCCGCTCTCTCTCTCTCTTCTCTTCTATTTTTTTCACAGAGAAACTTTTGAGACACTTTCTTCTTCTTCTTCTTCTTCTTCATTGGAAAAGACAGGTTCCATTTATTTTTTATCTCATTTTGTTTGATTTGTTTAACGAAAATGAGAAAAATTATTCATACAAAATTTCAAGAAATGAGATAAAAAATTCAAACAAAAATGAGAGAAAAAATTACCAGACATCTTGGTCGTCAGTATTGGTTAATGGTTCTGAAGGGAAATGAGGAAAAGCTTTAATAGTTATGAAGGGAATGAAAATGAGGGAAAATATGGAGGAAAAAAGAAACGAAAATGAAGAGGGAAAATAGGGAGGGAAAAGAGGGAGGGAAATGAAGAAGTTAATTTGGAGTGTCTATTTTGGAGTGTACCATTGTGTGCAAATATCAAGGTGACACTCCAAAAATAGTTTGGAATATGATTTGGAGTATGATTTGGAGTATGATTTGGAGTGTCCCCACTGGAGATGCTCTAAGTAGAAATGATTTGAGGGACATTTTAAAGTTACGAATATCATTATTCAATATATAATTTCTAGAAATTTGATGTATAGAAAATATGGTAATTCGTTTACCAAAGAGTTTCTGTCCAAATTGATGACTATTCAGAATCTTGATCTGTCCGACTAGAAACCCTACTAAAAATTTATAATTTCTATTCTAATTACTAAATTTTGCATCCCAATCGAGTCATAATCCTGAGAGCCTTATTAGAATGTGCTAGAGAACTTACGTTGATATGGATTTTATTTTTATTTTTATTTTTATTTTTATTCTTGAATCGAAAACTACCTACACAAACCGGTTCGGCTCGACTCTCCGTTTCTGGTCTGATACCCAAACCATTTGCATGGCACACCGGAACGGAACGGAACGGAACGTCAAAAACCAACAACTAATCCATTTTTTATGCAAATCTTTCCACATATAATAAAGCATTGAAGAAGAAATATTTCAGCAAATATTTTGCCTCCAAATTAGCCTCTCCATCTTCTTCTTAGTCCGCATATTAAGAAATATTTCAGCAAATATTTTGCCTCCAAATTAGCCTCCCCATCTTCTTCTTAGTCCGCATATTTTCCCCTCTGCCTAAAAATACTCTTCCTTCACAAGGAATAAAAAGATGATTATGGTTGCAATGGTTGCGGAGCTGATGGAGGAGTACACGGTGCTGGTGGCGATGGTCCTCGAGCACATGCTCCCGAGGCGGATGCGGATCTTGATGCTGCGGACCCTTCCCTTCATGTCGCTGCCGCTCCCGCCTCCTTGATCCGCATGGCCGACGATGATTTTAGATGCTTTGTGTAAGCAATGGCGTTTGGTTTTGGTTTTGGTTTTGGTTTTCTTTTCTTTTGTGGTTGAAGTTTTATTTATGAACTTTTGTTGTAAAAATGGTGGAAGAGTTGTGTAAATATTTCTTGAACATGAGGAGTTGTTTCCAGAGTTGTTCATGAGCATGATTTTATCACTGGCAATTTACACGATTCTGATAATTACGACCAGAAAATAAATTGGGATAAGAGGGATAATGATGGAAGAGATGATTATAGTTGTCTTGATATCTATATATATACTATTATATACTAGGAAAATTTGAGTACTCAACGAAAAAAAAAAATTGTTCCAAAAATATCACCAATTACGCCGCTCATGTAGTTTAGCAACATAATTTTTGTGATTAGCGACATATTTGTGCGTCACTAATTCCTCATATTTTGGTTGTGAAGGTCTCATCGGTATAGCATTTTTTTTTTGCCACCGAGTGATAATGGAATTAGAGGGACCGCCTCTGAATTGACATTGCCTATTTAGGATCCTCGGGAAGGATGCCACAGACCGAAAAATCAATAATGGGAAATCACTAGTCACGTTGCTCGAAGTTCATCTATGCGGAACAAACTTCTTTGATACCCAGACTATTCTTTGCACAGAATAACTGTCCGATGGACATTGTTACTTCATGTTGTGTCAAGGAAGCCGCTAGTTCAGCCAAGGCATCAGCTTCTATGTTTTGCAAGCGAAGCACATAGCTAATGTAGAAATCTTGGAACGAATTGACGAGTTCGACGACAACCTTGTGATAAGGGATTAAGTCTTGCATTTAGCTTTGTAATCACCCATGACTTGGTTGACAATTAACTTAAAATCACCGTAGGCCTCTAGGCAGTCTACCCCCAACTACTTTGCCAATTGTAGACAGATGAGAAGAGCATTGTACTTGGCTATATTGTTGGAGCATTGTTATGTCAATGAGTATGCACGGTGGATAACATAGTTTTTGGGGATACCAAGACTACCCCCACGCTAGGATCAATTCTTGATGTACTGCCACGCTCCTAGCGGTGGCATGATATATTGAGATAGATGTTGATTTGTTAGCTCAAGTAAGAGAAAGACACTACCAGAAAAAGTCAAATTAGCGACGTTTAAAAACGTCGCTAAATGACCAAAAAACGTTGCTAATTACGTTTAGCGACGTTTTAAAGAAGTCGAAAAAAAGCAAGTCGCTAAAAGAAAAAACGTCGCTAAACGCGCTATGCCGACGTTTTTAGCGACTTTAATGTGTCGCTAAATTTAGCGACGTTTAGCGACTCAGCGTCACTAATTAGCGACGTTTATTAACGTCGCTAAACGTCGCTAATTAGCGACTTATATAGCGACGTTACAACGACGTCTTTAATGACCTGGCAATACTGTCATGTCAGCAATTTAGACGTACAACGACGATTTAGCGACGTCTTTAGCGACGTGTAGCAACATCGCTAATTAGCGACGTAGTTAGCGACGTATATTAACGTCGCTAAACGTCGCTAAAAACGTCGCTAATTTTACAAAAAAAAAGAATACTGAATTGAATTTCTAGGTTTGCCAACCCCCTTGGGTTGAACACTCAACACCGGTAAAATAACATATCTAATATGAATAATATAATAAAATTTGAAGAAAAGAAAGCATCCAGCAAATCTCATCCTAAAGAATATGGCAAATATATATCCATACAATCGCATCCTAAATAATAATAAAAATACAAATATCCAGCAAGTAGCTATACTACTGCGGATCTATAGGAGGCTGACCACCGGCGCGCCTGAAGGATAAGAACAGCACATACTCGTCCCGTAGAATCGACACCGATGTCGATGGAGAAGGCAGTGACGTCGGTGGAGTCTGTGTCAATGTAGGCGCACCAGGAGGCCGTACCTGCTCCAAGTCTGCGAGTCGTTGGTTGTAAGAATCTATGGTAGATAACAGCCTCGTACTGCTATGAACCATTGAATCCTGCATCATCGTCAGCTTCTCGCCCATTGATAGCTGTGATGCATGCAACTCCATGATGTTGCGGTCTGTTGAGGCTCTAATATCATTTATCAAATTCTGGAGCTCCGTCATGCTGCGGTCGAGCATATCGAATCGTGCGATGAGCGTCGGATCGTCCGCCTGCAGCTGGGACCGGGGCTGCTCTTCCATCCTTTGCAGCAACTCGTCACGGAGAGACGCAATCTGACGGTCAACGGCCTCCTGGACGACCTCCTGGACTCTGGCCGACGACTGCTGTCACGCCCCAGTCCTAAAATACGTAGGACTAGAAATACGTAACATGCCAGCCGTATGTATACGAACTCCAATATATGGAAACCATATACACACGTACGTTGTACATGAATATCCAATCCACAGTGGTAATATACTGTCAAAATAAGTCACACACAAATCTGTATCTCATCCACAACACAATAATAGATAAATGGAAATCAATAACTGAATATAAAATAAGCAGTCTCAAAGTAAGAAATCTTAAGGTGTGATAGTCGGGTGGAAACAAATCCACTGCAAATCGGCTATAATAAACTACTAAAGAGAGAAGAGAAACTCTGATATCAGAATAAACGTCTCGAAAAGAATAGCAACTAGAATCTCTAAACAGCTGCAAAGAATCACATACAATCCGAAGGTGAGATCTCCTCAGACTGATAGGTAGCGTCAGGTCCATACTCCTGCGGGTACTCCTGCTCATCTATATCTGGAAAGGGACCAGGTTGTAGCGCCCCGTTCCTCCTATTCGAGGAGCGCGGCTAAGAAACACCAGATGGTATCGTTCGATCGGGATAGATTGAATTAAGAACTCGTCCTCGTTATGGATTTGTTTCTTCGGAATCGATTCCCATATTCAGTGGACCGTGCCCCCGGGATCGACTTAGCGGCAGAGTCAGGAGGGACCTCTCCGCTGCTATCTTTTATTGCCTCGGTTTTCGATGTCGCTTGTTAATTTCGTGCTTTGAGTTGGTTTTGGATTTGCTTGGGTTTTTTTGAACGGTTTCGATGATTTTATTATTTTTGTTCATTGAATTGCACTTTAATTCCGAGATTGGAAAGAGTGGAAGGAGTATTGATCGAGCTGTTCGTGCAATGCAGGTGAACGAGCAGTAGGCGGCTTGCGAGCAGAGTCGTGAAGCGCCTCTTTTCTTCTCCTTTCCTTCCAACCAAGTGAGTGGCTACCAACCCGATTAGCTAGTCCTGCTTCCAAGCTTCACACCATAAAATCTTGCATTCTTCCTTACCCCGATCAAACGATACCAAGTAATAATAAAAGAGATCAAGATAAAAAGGGAATAGACTTGGAATATTGCTTGTCAACTAAACTTATGAACGGTTATCATACTGTATGCTAGTTCGTTTATAACTGTTCTATGAATCGTGCTAAGTATGGAATATGCTTGTTATGAAATAAACTGTCAACAAGACTATGCAAAACCGTTATGCTATGGAACTATTTCTATGAGTGTTGTTTGATCACGGACAACTTGTGCACAAGGTATGTTATGAGTTCCGCGGACGGTCGCCGGGGCGCTGGGACCGATCCGATCTGGACGGAACGTATGTATAGTCGTATATTACCCGGCAAAATGTTATGCAGCGGGGCTCACCACCCGCGTTGCACGTCACTTTGCCTTGAGACTATAACCTGTCCCTCGTGGCAACATGCCAGTGATCTCTATGTATATTTAAACCTGTTGCAAACTAACTTGTGTCTTCGTGGCAGGGAAGGCATGGTAAGTATTGTGCAGGTAATTCAAACGAGCAGGTAAAATCCACCGAACAGTGGCAAGTTCATTTCAGTAAATTCTATATGCTGCTTACTTGTAAATGAACTAAGGCAAGATAGAAATCCACAAATGTGTATGCTTTATTAAAACAACGTGTTGATTGGTATAGTTCGGTTAGCTCGCCTTCACCAGTATGTTTCGACATGCTGACCCTCGTTGAAACAGGTTCTCCGCACCAAGGCGAACCGTGCGAGGAGCCAAAGTCATCTTCCCAATCTAGTCCAACTGTTGGCGCATCTTCATCGCACCCCCTTGAAGCATTTTGAAGAAAGAAGCTGCAACTCTTCATACACAAATACAGCTTCGTGGCAAAGCCGTCCTCCAGCCTGGAGGTCTATACATTTTAAAGTTTAGTAAAGGGATATAATGTACAGGACTGCTATCTCATTTTGAGTCAACACTTTTGTAAGCCCGTGCGGCATATTAGCTGACTCGTTCAAGAGTTTGTAATAGATGTTCATTATCAATAAAGAGAACTTTTTCATGTTTCAAATCTGTGTTTCAATTTATCTGCATACTCTGAATATGTGCTTGCTATGCAAATCATTAAAGCCTTGTGCGGGCGCAACCCCAGGCCCGCACGGCAGTCACGATTCGGGGGATGCCTCAACGATTCTACGGAATCGGGTCGTGACATAGTGGTATCAGAGCACAGATTCAAGTTCCTTAGACTTCGTGCTAGAAAAGTTTCTTTAACGATCAAATTCCTGTGCGAACTCTTGAACTCGCTAGGCCAAAATGAGATACGTTCATGCAATAAGTCCATAATACATTATGATCCTAATGTAATTTACCTTCTTTTGAATGAATGGCTCCAGCACAATCTGCAGTGCAAGCACCGGACAAAATTCAAGGCCAAGGAAGTAGTTCGGGCACTTCGGGAAGTTCAGAGAGCCAGCGAGCCGTGCCAAGCATCGATCCAATCCAGCAAATGTTGCGGATGTTAGAGGCAAACCAACAAAGGGACGAGGCTCGCTATGAACAGGCCGAGAAGCGAGCGGAGGAGAGTCAGCTCAAGTTTCAAGACAATATAGAAGCACGATTCTCAGTCCAACAGAAGCAGGTGGATGCCCTACAACAGATCGTTCAGACTTTGGCTTCCAACCATTCCACGGCAAGAGCGTCGACTCTGGTGTAATAGCCCACGCTTGAAGTAGAGACGCCGTAAATTTTAAGACCGAGGGACGTGACTACCTTCGACTTTGGCCACTTCAAGAAAGTCTGTAACACCCCATTCAACGGGACCGAGGACCCAGTCGCAGCTCTAGATTGGTTGGCCGAACTTGAAGATCACTTCGCTCTGCTAGAGGTCCCCGAAGAGAAGTACGTCGCCTGTGCGCAACTACAGCTCCACCTCAACGCTCACGATTGGTGGAACGTGCATCGACGATCTCTTCAATTTGATCACGGAGAGGAGGCGATCTCATGGATGACTTTTCGTGTTGCGTTCGAAGAGAAGTTTATACCCCCTCTAGTACAACGTCAAATAGAGAACGAGTTTGTGCAACTGAGGCAAGGCAGTATGACTGTTAAACAGTACTCCATCGAATTCAACTGTCTCTCCAAATTCGCTAGGGCTTATTTACCTGATACAGCGAGTCGAGCTAGAAGGTTTGAAGGCGGTTTGTGCCCTGCCATTCATGGGCACGTGGTCGTTCATCAGTATCGGACAATGCGTGAAGTCATGAATCATGCCCTGTCGCTTGAACCACACTATCCTCACGTTCCTGCCGGCGCTATGCATACATCCAGTCATAAACGCCAAAGCAACGATAGAGGAAACAATGCTGCAAAATGACATAACGACGGTGGTCATCACAAAGGGAACCAGAGACCATACTGTGATTTTTGTAGAAGACGTAGGCACACTACCGATAGATGTTATAGCAGGAAAGGTCTATGCTTCAACTGTGGCGGGCCAGGCTACATAGCTCGGGATTGTCCACTTCCCTCTAAGATTCTGCCTCAACAAACTAATCCCTAATGGTTGGTTCTATTCCTAAGTTTTGGGACGAAACTTCCAATTAGTTGGGTAGAATGTAGCGCCCCGTTCCTCTTATTCGAGGAGCGCGGCTAGGAAACACATGATGGTATCGTTCGATCGGGATAGATTGAATTAAGAACTCGTCCTCGTTATGGATTTGTTTCTTCGGAATCGATTCCCATATTCAGTGGACCATGCCCCCGGGATCGACTTAGCGGCAGAGTCAGGAGGGACCTCTCCGCAGCTATCTTTTATTGCCTCGGTTTTCGATGTCGCTTATTGCTTTCGTGCTTTGAGTTAGTTTTGGATTTGCTTGGGTTTTCTTGAACGATTTCGATGATTTCATTATTTTTGTTCATTGAATTGCACTTCAATTTCGAGATTGGAAAGAGTGGAAGAAGTATTGATCGAGCTGTTCGTGCAATTCAGGTGAACGAGCAGTAGGCGGCTTGCGAGCGGAGTCGTGAAGTGCCTCTTTCCTTCTCCTTTTCTTCCAACCAAGTGAGTGGCTACCAACCCGATTAGCAAGCCCTGCTTCCAAGCTTCACACCCTAAAATCTTGCATTCTTCCTTGCCCCGATCAAACGATACCAAGTAATAATAAAAGAGATCAAGATAAAAAGGGAATAGACTTGGAATATTGCTTGTTAACTAAACTTATGAACGATTATCATACTGTATGCTAGTTCGTTTATAACTGTTATATGAATCGTGCTAAGTATGGAATATGCTTGTTATGAAATAAACTGTCAACAAGACTATGCAAAACCGTTATGCTATGAAACTATTTTTATGAGTGTTGTTTGATCACGGACAACTTGTGCACAAGGTATGTTATGAGTTCCGCGGGCGGTCGCCGGGGCGCTGGACCGATCCGATCCGGATGAAACGTATGTATAGTCGTATGTTACCCGGCAAAATGTTATGCAGCGGGGCTCGCCACCCGCGTTGCACGTCACTTTGCCTTGAGACTATAACCTGTCCCTCATGGCAACATGTCAGTGATCTCTATGTATATTTAAACCTGTTACAAACTAACTTGTGTCTTCGTGGCAGGGAAGGCATGGTAAGTATTGTGCAGGTAATTCAGACGAGCAGGTAAAATCCACAGAACGGTGGCAAGTTTATTTCAGTAAATTCTATATGCTGCTTACTTGTAAATGAACTAAGGCAAGATAGAAACCCACAAATGTGCATGCTTCATTAAAATAATGTGTTGATTGGTATAGTTCGGTTAGCTCGCCTTCACCAGTATATTTCGACATCCTGACCCTCGTTGAAACAGGTTCTCCGCACTAAGGCGAACCGAGCGAGGAGCCGAAGTCGTCTTCCCGATCCAGTCCAGCTGTTGGTGCATCTTCATCGCGCCCCCTTGAAGCATTTTGAAGAAAGAAACTGCAACTCTTCATACACAAATGCAGCTTCATGGCAAAGCCGTCCTCCAGCCTGGAGGTCTATACATTTTGAAGTTTAATAAAGGGATATAATGTACAGGACTGCTATCTCATTTTGAGTCAACACTTTTGTAAGCCCGTGCGACATATTAGCTGACTCGTTCAAGAGTTTGTAATAGATGTTCATTATCAATAAAGAGAACTTTTCCATGTTTTAAATCTGTGTTTCAATTTATCTGCGTACTCTGAATATGTGCTTGCTATGCAAATCATTAAAGGCTTGTACGGGCGCAACCCCAGGCCCGCACGGCGGTCACGATTCGGGGGACGCCTCAACGATTCTACAAAATCGGATCGTGACACAGGACCTCAGAGGGATGTAACAAGATACATAAAAGCATGCCAATAAAGTACTGAAATATAAACATCAAATGGGGTCGCCTAACCGTCTAAGTGAATGCAGTTTAGAACACCTTTCCCCATAAGTGAGCTATCTGGCTGAAAACTGGGATTTGGCATGGCTCTCTATTGGAGATCCAGGGGCCTACAAAGGCACGTCGTCTTTCAAACGCCGGTGGCCCGCCTGATAATAATATAATATATAGTGGTCATCACCACCCGTATCTCCGGTGGAGAATCCGGGTGCACAAAAGAAAAGTGCAAAGGAGCTCAAATGCGGTACTTGTTGTTCTCCCCACCCAATGCTCTAAGCATGTCATGTCCATGACATGATAAACCTCTAATAATCTCCAGGTCTACTATCATGTAAAGTTTCTATTGGCAGTTATCCCTATCCGTCGCACGACCTATACGTACCAGTGGCAGGTCGAGTACACAAGTCCGTGTCCTACATGTGACTCACACTCGTGTAAGAATAGTGTCATGGCCAATGAAACATAAATGCCTCATAAAGATGGGGTAGTCTCATAAAGTAGGTCCAATGCATATACATAAATAAAAACATAGTACGACGACACGGTCGTTGCACCCAAGTTTTCTTGGACGCGCAATTTATATAGCAGTTAAAATAAATGAACTAAATAAACAGAAATAAACATGCATGCATCATATGGAATATAAATACAGTACAATGGCAAGGTATACTTGCCTGGCAAGAAATCTGTAAAGTGTACGCATCCAATGTCAAGGACACAGGATCTGGAACTAATGACCTCCGAATAAACATCTCCCGATGCTGAAATAGACATCACCAACATTTCCAGAATGAGCAAAATAGCTAAAAAATATTTCCCTTTGGTCCAATTTGGACACAGGGACAAAACGGTAATTTTGAATAAAAGTGGAGTCCACGTGTGGCCCACTTTGTACCGAAAAAATGTACCAAGGGTAACAGTCTCTAAATAGGACAAATTATAGGTCAAACAACTCTAAATGTCAATACGAACCCAACGATATGTCCAAATGTGGATTTCGATGAGCCGAACACAATTTCGTCCAAAAAGTCAACTGTGGGGCCCGCCAATTGGCGACTTGGTCAACTGTCTCAGAATTGCATAAAAATTGGGTCACAGGACCAGCGCGTTACCACTAGTCCAGTGGCACAAGTTTCGTCGCAATCTAACGAGCGTGCACAAAATATGCACGACTTTCACAAAAGTTGCGACATGGGATTTGTTCGCGGATACGGACTGATTCCGGCACGCACACGCGTCCGAATCAGTTTTTACAAATTTTTACGTGTCCGGTTACGCTGCGCGCACCGTTCGGTGCACTTGGTACACGATGGGGCGGTCCCGTTTGGCGGGACGGGCTCCGTTTTACAACTTTTAGAAATATGGGAAAAGTAGATTCGCGGGATTTTCCAACGAATTTAATTCTGTCTACAACAGTTAATAATCTAGGGTTATTTAATAAAAATTAAACTTGGTCAAGTGGTCTACGCATAACAAAAAGAATCATTGAATTCGGATCTCTGTGGTGGGAGATGCGAACTCGGAAACATGGGTGGTCACCGCAGTTTTCTGCGATCCCAGAATTCGGTCTATTTTTGCCAACTTTGGCGTTGTTTTCGTCTATGGTTACGCATTGTTCGAGGTCTACTAATACACAGATATGGAAGAGGGTTAAGGGGTGAGAATACCGGTGAAGACGGGGTGGCGTTTGGTTGAGCGAGGCATCGGAAAACAACTCCGGAACACAGGTACCTCGTTGTGGAATCTGCAGTGCACGGGGTCGCGATCGTCGGGATTGGTTTGGTCGGCCTGGCGGGGTTTTTCGGCTGCGGTGGCGGTGCTCTCTAGGTCTAGATGAGAAGATGAAGGGTTTGGATGATTTAGGGTTAGGGTTTTAGATGAATTAAAAAATATATATATGTATATATATGAAAGGGAGAGAGAGGGTTGTGTTAAAAGCCGCGGGGTGGGGGGGGGTCTTGGCTTTGCTGTTGGTTAGTTTGCATGGCAGCGGGTCACAATGGCTAGGATAGAGCGGCTGTGGTTGCATGGGAATAAGTAATAGATTTGCTTTGGTTTGCTTATAGTTGGTAGTAGTTGATTGTTATTTAATAGTTAAGTTATTAATAGGTTTTTATTTTATTTTCTTTTCTTTTACAACTCTTTTTCTATTAATATATATATATATATATATATATATATATATACTCATAGAAAAATTCTAGATTTATATTAATGCACACCGTTAAGCTAGCAACTACTCAAGTGGTCTCCTACATGAAATAAATTCGAAAAAATTTCTAATGGTCCCATAAACCCCCTAAGTGCACCAACACCTAAAATAAAAATTTATAAAAATCTATTTCTCCTAATTAGCCACTAATTACTATAATTAAATTAATAATTAATAATTGAAAAGGGGTATATATAATTTTTAGGAATAGGGATTTTATATTCTACCCAACTTATAAAAATTTCGTCCTCGAAATTAAAAATAAGCCACGATAGAATATCAAGGATGGTATATGATATAAATTAACAAAGTAAATTCATACCTTGGTCTGCGAATAGGTTCGGAAAACGCTTGCGCATGTCGTCCTCGCGCTCCCAAGTTGATTCTCCTGGCGCGTCATGCCTCCATGCTACACGAACTAAGGGAATAGACTGGTTCCTCAATACTTTCTCTCGACGATCAAGGATTCCCATGGGTTGCTCTTGGTATGACAAGCTCGGCCCAATGGTGATCTCTGAATGGTCGAGAATATGACTGCTGTCTGCCACATATCGCCTGAGCTGCGACACATAGAATACGTCATGTACTCCTTCAAGTGAAGGTGGTAGCGCAAGTCGATATGCCACTTCTCCAACTCTCTCGAGCACGTCAAATGGTCCAATATACCTTGGAATCAACTTGTCGCGCCCTCTGAATCGAATGGTGCCTCTGGTCGGTGATATCTTCAAGAAGACATGGTCGCCCTCTTTGAACTCCAAGGGACGACGATAAAGGTCTGCCCACTGCTTCTGCCTGTCTTGCGCTGCTCGCAAGTGTCCCTGAATCTTCTTAACTGTCTCTACAGTGCTGACCACCAACTCGGGTCCCAGAATCTGACGTTCTCCCACGTCACTCCAACACACAGGAGACCTATATTTTCTTCCATACAATGCTTCAAACGGAGCCATCTGAATACTCGCTTGATAGCTATTATTGTAAGAAAACTCCACAAGATGTAGGTGGTCCTCCTATGATCCTCCGAAGTCTAACATGCAAGCCCTCAACATATTCTCCAATGTCTGAATAGTACGCTCCGACTGCCCATCTGTCTGCGGGTGGTAAGATATACTGAACTTCAGATGAGTTCCAAGACTCTCTTGCATGCTCCTCCAAAAGTGTGATGTAAAGCACGAATCTCTGTCAGATACAATGCTTACTGGTATGCCGTGCAATCTCACGATCTGCCTCATATATAAGTCAGCTAAAGT
The DNA here is from genome assembly GCA_036927795.1 of Iris macrosiphon. NCBI lineage: Eukaryota > Viridiplantae > Streptophyta > Magnoliopsida > Asparagales > Iridaceae > Iris > Iris macrosiphon. Next base: position 46,194,298 of record JAYESA010000011.1, on the reverse strand, counting down.
TTCTGTAGACTGACCCACTCTAAAAGGTATAAAATGTGCTGACTTGGTGAGTCAGTCCACTATTACCCACACTGCATCTCTTCCACTTGGACTCTTGGGAAAACCCGTGACGAAGTCCATAGTGATGTGCTCCCACTTCCACTCTGGAATCGGAAGTGGTTGCAATAAGCCTGCTGTCCTCTGGTGCTCCGCCTTCACTTGTTGACATACCAGACATTTAGCTACAAAGCGAGCAATCTCTCTCTTCATTCCATGCCACCAAAAGTGCTGACGTAAGTCACGATACATCTTGGTGCCTCCAGGATGAATAGAATAAATCGAACTATGAGCCTCTGTCATTAGCTCCTGTCGAATCTCTCTATTTGGAACATAAAGACGATCACCACATCGTAATGTCCCATCCTCATGAATGCGCAATCCTGTATGCTCTCCGGCCTCTGTCCTTTTCTTCAGTCTCCTGAATCTGGCGTCTGTAGGCAAAGCTGCCTTAATCCTCTCTACCAATGATGATTATACTTACAAGTTGGCTAGTGTTCCATATGCTCTGGGTAATATCACTTTAATGCCAAGCTCTTGCAAGTCCTCCAATAGTTCCCTTTGTGCTGTCAAGAAGTAAGCTGCTGGTTTTTGGCTTAACGCGTCTGCTACCACGTTAGCCTTGCCTGGATGATAATGTAGCTCTATCTCGAAATCTTTTATCAACTCGAGCCATTGACGTTGCCTCATATTTAACTCCTTCTGCGTGAAGACGTACTTGAGGCTTTTGTGGTCTGTATAGATCTTCACTCGTTCCCCATATAAGTAATGTCTCCATAGCTTCAGAGCAAATACAACGGCTGCAAGTTCCAAGTCATGAGTTGGATAATTCTTCTCATGCACTTGTAACTGCCTAGATGCATATGCAATCACCTTGCCATGCTGCATCAATACGCATCCCAAGCCTTTCCCTGATGCGTCACTGTAGATCACATAACCTCCTGATCCTGACAGAATCGTCAATACTGGTACTGTAGTCAGTCGCTTCTTCAACTCTTCAAAGGCGGCTTGACACTCGTCAGTCCATATAAATTCTTGATCCTTACAAGTCAGACGAGTCATAGGTGCCGCTATCCTTGAGAAGTTTTCCATGAACCGTCGGTAATATCCCGTAAGTCCAAGGAAACTCCTCACCTCTACTGCTGTTTTAGGAATATGCCATGTCTCAACTGCTGAAATCTTCTCTGGATCTACAGAAATACCATCTACTGTAATAACATGTCCAAGAAATGAAACTCTGTCCAAGAAGAACTCACATTTGCTGAGCTTTGTATATAACTGCTCTCTCCTCAAAGTCTCTAGAACAATCCGTAGATGCTTCTCGTGCTCCTCGTGGCTCTTCGAATAGACAAGTATATCATCTATGAAGACGACCACAAACTGGTCCAAGTACTGGTGGAAGACTCAATTCATCAAGTCCATGAAGATCGCTGGAGTATTGGTCAATCCAAATGGCATGATCGAAAACTCGTAGTGCCCATATCTTGTTCTGAATGCGGTCTTCGAAATATCCTGCTTTCGTACCTTCACCTGGTGATATCTCGATCTTAAATCTATCTTCGAGAATACCTTAGCTCCACTGAGTTGATCAAATAAGTCATCAATGCGTGACAATGGATATTTGTTCTTCACTGTCACTACATTCAAGGCTCTGTAGTTAATGCACATACGCACTGACCCATCCTTCTTGGGTACAAACACCATTGGTGCTCCCCAGGGTGGTGCACTCGGTCGGATAAAACCTTTCTCCTCTAGCTCTTTTAACTGTGCCTTCAGCTCATCCATCTCCTTCTTCGCCAGTCTGTAAATATGCGATACTATAGGTGCTGCTTCGGGTGCTAGTTCAATCAAAATCTCTACGTCTTTGTCTAGGGGTAGTCCTGGCAAATCCCCTGGAAAGACGTCTAGAAATTCTAAAATAATAGGATGATAGACAACATCGTCCATTGCAAGCTGAATACCATCCATGGCTTCAGTGGATCCTCTTGCAAACTCAAGTTCAGGCTGGCCTGGTACCTTAAAAAGAATAATTCCTCCAAAAAAATCGAAGAAAGCGTGGTACTTGCTTAGCCAGTCCATTCCAAGCACAATATCAAAATATGGCATAGGAAGGACTAATAGTTGGGCGTTCATCTCTCTGCCACGTATCACTATAGGACCCGATCTACAAACTCGGCTAATTGGTATAACTCCTCCTCCGGTAAGAATTCTAACACAACTAGATAAAGGTGTAGAAGCAATATTATGTTTGGCAATAAAACTAGATGATATGAATGAGTGGGTGGCTCCCGTATCAAACAGTGTCACAACAAGAAAAGTAAAAGCAAGAGTAATACCTGCTATGACATCCACCTTATGATCCATGTCATCTACCTCCAATGCAAAAGCTCGCCCGTTCCTCTGTGGCTGTCCATGCCTGGCCCTCGTATACTGATCCTCCTGGGTAGGTAGCGGTGGTCCTCTCTAAATTCCTCCTGCTGCCGGAGGTCTAGGTGCTCCCGGTCTAGTTATCTGCTGAGTTGGCTTCAGTACTGGAAGCGCCAATCTCTGAACTGGCGGTGGAAGTGTCTGCTGCATTGGGCAGTCTCTTGCCAGGTGCTGTCTGGAGCCACATCTCATACACTGACCCAAGCGGGTCCGACAATCTCTCGAAATATGTCCGCTCCTCCCACAATAATTGCAGTAAGACTTCTCCGGATTCTGGTACGGTGCTGCTCGGTGTTGCTGATGATATTGTGCCAAGGGACGTCTGATAGGTCCTCCCTGTTGTGTCCTTGTCGGTCCCTGCTGTATCTGTCACTACCACGTTCCGAAAACAGGGGTATTTTTGACTTTTTACAATATTTAATATTAGGGTAGTTACAATTATGTAATTGTATGATAATTATTTGATTTAAATAATTATGTGTGATGTGAAATTAAATATAGTATTAGATGCAGTGTTCATTTATTTTTAGCTAGTAGACTTGACCTAGAAGCCAGTAGATGAATACCTGTCTGAAGTATAAAATTTTGTATTTAATTGTTTTAATTAGATTTATTTATTGGAGATTATAATTAATTACTGTATTTTAATTAATTATTGCGCATTGCCTTTGCTTCGATATTTGGAGCAATATCCAGACTTTTGTCTTCCAACAAATTTTATAATCTTGCCCTAGACATGTCCGCCTTCCATTCTGCTATTTTTGCAACTCATAATTATGCTCCCTGTGCATTAATTCTGGCCGCACAAAAATTATCGCGGACGTTATTTAATAAATCCCTATTTTGTATCGTTGTGCGTTCCAAATTAAATTGGAGACAATCTTGACCTATTTTTCGTGCGACCCAAATTAGGGTAATATTCTGTTCTGAGTCTTCTTCATTATTGGTATTGATGACCTGACCTGATTTTGGCCCCATGTACTCCTAATTAATTGTTGAACACAACTTGTATTTAATTCTAATTAAATTGAGGATACTATTTTAACCGATTATGAATTCCCAATTTAATTCTAGTGCCCTGCTATTTGAGCCCATACCAAACTTACAGCGTCCCCTGACCCTACAAAACACCGGACACCGAATCGTCCGCCAAATTTTTGTCATTTTATGCGTTTGTGCAATTTCCCGAATTTAAGGGGGCTAAATTGCAAATTTGCATTTATGTGTCAACACCTCAATGTTTAAAACAATGAGGGAACCTAATATTATATAACTAGCCCTCACCCTCATTCCCCACATGAATTATTTTCTCCATGACCAAATTTGGACCACTCATTCAATGAGTGCATCCTCACCCTCCATCAAAATCCCCTCATCCTATTTAAATGTCTTGTACCCTCAAACCCTAATCCCAAGAAACCTAGGTTTTCCCACCACCTCACAAGCCCTCACCTCTCTCCAACGTAGGATTCTTTTCTTCTTCTTCTCTTCCTTTTTTTTCTTCTCTTTTCTCCTTCTTTTTCCTCCTCCTTCCTTCTCCTTCTTCTTTATTTTTTTCTTCTTGTTTTGAATTCAAAATTCAAAGAGGGGGGAAAGGGGGGAACCCTGTTCACCCCCTGTGCTTCCCGGCCCCCTCTGAACCCGGCGGCCCTCTCCCTCTGCGTCCGGCGGCCAACGACCAGGCGGCCGCTGCACATCCCCCGCTGGCCTCCATCCACCCCCACTCCCTGCCTACAAGCCGACCAGGCCGACTCCCTCCGGCGCCGGCTTACTGCCACCAACTCCCTCCGGCGGCTGCTTCCTCCTCCATCTCCCCATCCGCTGTCCGGCCTCCCCCGACGTCCTGTCCACAGACCCCGGCCGCTGCTCAACTCCGGCGCCCCCTCGATCATCACCACCGGCCTCTACTCCCCATCCCCTCTGGCCTTCCATCAGTTCAGCCGACCCCCGGCGGCTCTGCTGTGCTTCCCGACTCCCCTTACGCTGCTGCTCCTCCCTCTGCGTTCATCTCGCCGGCCTACAGCCGAAGCTCCCTCTGCCGACTCCTCCACCATCAAGCCATCACCACCACCTCCATCACCAATCACAACCACCCCAGTAAGTTTCTCTTCTCCCCATCCCTCTTTCTTTACATATATATATATATGTATATATATAATGTATGTAGGTATGTATGTGTAAATAAATTAATGTGTAAATATATATTCTTTATTTATTAGTAATTAATTGTATAATTATAGTATGTATGATAAAATGAATAAATAGGTAAATACGTATTTTGGTATTGGTATATATATACTTAGTATATTTTCAAATATGTATAATGAGTATTAGTGTATATATTAATATATAGATATTTTGTACATACATTTATATACTTTCAATATATATATATGATTGATATATATAAATACGTGTTCTGCTATGTGTATTAAATATGTATTATTTTGGTATATTTCATATAGAATACATGTAACAAAATACATATTTTGGTATAAATATATATATTCTTATAATGGGACTTATGTACACTTTTTATAAACAAATAATTTATACTTCCACTAGGTACATACAGTTATACCTATTTTGTATACTTTGGAATAACAATATATATGTATTATGTTTAATTATTAACAGTATGTTTAATTGGTATATATATATGTGGTAGGTATTAATGATTAAAAATAGGTAATGTGTTTTATCCCTACTAGATAACCCTAGTTGACTAGTACCCTGCCTGGCATGGCCCTGAAGCCAGTATTTATAGACTGTGTGTTAGCGTAGCATCTGATGCAAATGTGGTTTTGCTTGTGATATGTTATAGGACGGTTGGTTTACCCAGGGGATACTCTGGAATAGGACATCCATAATTACCATCTAAGGACCCAAGGCAAGTACATTCTCCGATAATTTCTAATTTCTTGATAATTTCTATAAATTCAATAATCTTGAAATGTTACAACTGAATCCTTGACACTGTGCTACACGGACTAGTATAGCTTGGATTTGCAGTCATAAGATGTTACCTTGATTATCGTATTGACATTATACACGACATTGACATTGACATTAGACATTGATATTAGACATTGTACATGATATATTAGACAATGTTCTTGTATTCGTGACGTGTCATGATTGGATCCACAGTACTAGTTGGGGGCGGGAAAATTGCTAGTGAGAGATGTGATCAAATACCCATTGTATAATTAAATATTATTGGTGTTAATCATACCCCCACGTATGATTAGCCAGGCCCTGTAGCAATCGTACATGTTCCCAAGCCGATCACATTTCGAAACTACTATTTCAAAACACTTAGAATAGATTACAGTTCCCTATTTAAATCATATACTACATCACCCGTATATGATACTGTTCCTTGTTCTTTTTATTTCTATACATGCACTGACTGTATCATATTGCCTATTGCCTGTCGCTTTACATTGCCTGTCTCTCTTTAATTGCCATTGTATTTATTTCTCTGTCTTCTCAGTAGCTAGCATGACATATTTTATTGTATTATAGACATTATCAATTAATGGAACTGTTATTTGAGAGTGTTGCTTTGCTCCTTCCTGACTGGAAATATTTTTCCAGACTATGCCTTAGAGGACCGCTGTCCGACACTTTATGGACCATATGGTGAGTAGCTGCAGACTTGGTAGTTTAGTTATGATTCTGGAAGGTCTAGCCGGAATTATTATTTATTGTTAGTTCTTTAAGTAGACTATTTGGTACCGGATTTGTCTCCGGCAAATTTTTGATGAGACTTGGATATTTGTTGAGTTAGATTACATTCTGGACTTGTGTTGTGTTTAATTTTAATTGTTCGATATCTTATCGTGCTGTAATCCTGTGATTGAGTATGTGTTCATCTTATTTGTGTCATCCGTGCCTCCTTATGGAGATTGGATGCTTGCGTGACATTAGTTAGATAGTATCAAGACCTTGACAGCATTCTACCGCCGATGCTGCGGCGTAGGCTGGACGTACCCACGCACTCGTGCCCCTAAATCGGGTGCGGGTCGTGACACATTTTAGTTGTGGCCCACGCAGGTCAGACTTCGCATTTAGAGCGATGTCGTGGTAGTACGACAATTTAGTTGTACTACTGCGTGCCTGCGATAGGATCTAGGACATAGGATACTAGGACGAGAGCGAATACTCAATCACAATTTCCTGAGAGATTCCTGGGATGACCCCTGAGAATCTTGTTAAAACTTCTAATTTAAATCATTCCCTTGTTCCGTCCATTCTCACTTATTGATGTTGAATTTGATTGTTGTTAATTAGGTATTAAATTAGGATTTTGATTTCATGGTAGGGTTTGAATTCGTATCAAGATGAATTTGCAGACTAATTTATGGTATTATTTGATGACGCATGTCGATGAGGACAGTGAAAAGGATTAACATTAGAGCTATTGGACTACAAGAAGGTAGATTTAAAATTTTTAATTGAAGATTGAAAATGAATTTCAAATTTTTGAATTTTAAGAAGATTGAGATAGTATGTTATTAAAATTTTTATTTTGAGGAATTCAGATTCAAGTTGATGAACCTAGACAAGCTATAAGGATTTTTAGAATTGATAAAAATTTTCATTTCAGTATTTAGATAATTAACCTTGAGGAAAGTGTATGCATTTTACTTTAAAATTTATTCGAGGAGTTATTTTGAGGAATTTTATTGAGGATAAGATCTTATAGTGGGAGAGATATATTAGTATATAAGTAGATGAGATGCATGTGTAAGGATCTGTTGGCTTGGGTATAATTGAGATCTCACTGCCCACTGACTTGGGTGTCCATCTAAGATTGTATTAGAGAGAGCAGTACTTAGTATAGAGTGTTGCAATTGATATGCACTTGAGTGATAAGGATAACTAGTATCAGCGATTGCAGTAGGTAAGGAAGCCAGCAGTGAGTATGATTCAAGTAGAATTGTGGTACCTAGGGGATAGAGGTATCAACCTTGGATGCATCTTTGACCTGTGCAATCAACTAGGATTATTCCCAATCTTTTATCTTGAATGTTGCTCTTAGAACTGTACTGTCCTTCCTTGATGATATCGCATTTTGCCTTAATTGATTCTTGGATCTGTCTTCAGGATGTCTCCGAAGACACGATCTATGAGAGCGGGAACACCAGCTTTAGAGGGGTCTGCCACCTCTCCACCTGATGGACATATATCCGTAGTCCCTCCTACATCTCCGATACATGTGGGAGTTTCTACACTTTTCGGGGATCCTTCTTTTCCACCTGTTCAGAGGATAGCCGCAGCTGTGACGGACAACCTTCCTCCTCCACCGACTCCGATTCCCGGAGGTTTGCTCATTGACGGGGCGCAGATGTTTACCTTGATCCAGGGCATGGTAGATGCCCAGAGAGTGGCGGCAGATGCTCAGCGAGTTCAAGCTGAGGCTCAGAGGGTGCAAGCAGAAGCGCACCAGGCACAAACCTAGTTGATGAGAGAGAGCATGGAGAACGCTCACCAGATGGCACTACAGGCAGTTGAGAGAGTTGTCCAGCAGTATCCTGGCTAGTGGCAGCCGAGGGCATTTCAGTATCAACAGCAGTACCAGGCACAAGTTCATATTCGGCAAAAACCCTGGGCATTTCAGTATCAACAGCAGTACCCGGCACCAGTTCCTGTACAGCAGGATCAACGAACTTGTCACTTCTGTAAGAAGCCAGGTCATCTTTGGGAGAGCTGTAGAACGAGGCTGGGACTTTGTTTGCACTGTCGCGCTGCGGGACATCGAGTAAGGGATTGTCTTCGAGTTCCTTATCTTTCCGACCAGCGCACAGCTCCAAATTATAGAGATCCAGTTAGGCTACCTGTGGAACCGTATATTGCTCAGCACCCGCAAAGGGAACCACCCCAGCAGGGCGGGCATTTGCGATGACGGTCGAGGAGACCGATACTGCAGGTAATGTGTTATCAGGTTCTGTTCCTTCCTTTATTCTGTTCCTATCTAATTGATTGATTGACTGATACCTTAGTACCGTAGCTTGTATGCATGATTTCTTGTTATAATGTAGTTAGTAGTACCCCTGATACAGAGACTGCAATACCATGACAAAAGACACCATGATCATACATATTTCCCTTAGGTTGCATGTTGTATGGTTGTAGGTAGAATTCTCTTAGACTTTGATTGTTGAGGATTTAACTGTAGTAAAGATTAACGAAGAGGTTATGACTTGACAAAGAGAGACAAGGTACCTTAAATTTTGAGGAAAAATATTAAATTAAATAAAGAGTTGGAAATTTAATATGGCATAATTGAAGTTTTGTTAAATCATTGATTTTTAAGAAGATTATGAAATGATTGAATTTATCATTGAATTTGAGGAATTTAAGAAGGCCATCGATATATTTATTGGACTACAAATTGTGAATTTATATTTTGAATATTGTATTGGAGGTTTCATAAGTATTACATCGTTGCATATTATGGAAAAAAAATCGAGGAATAAGAACACAAATGGATTAGTGTTGAATTTAAATTTTTGGGATGAGATTCAATTTTAGAAATATGCATTGATTGGATTTCAATTAGAGGATTGAATATTAAATTCTTGTATTTCGTTATTAACCTAAATTTTTGGAGGATATTGTGATAAGAATGGGATTTGATTTTATATTTGAAGATTTTTAGGGATATTATATTTATAGAATTTTTGAAAAAAAAAATTATTGTGAAATAACAATATGGAGTAGTTCATGATTATATGATTTGATGAATTTAATTTTGATGGTAGTAAATAAATAAATAAAACAATTGAGGATTAAAAACAAAATTTTTTTTTGAGGATAAATATTGATTTAAATAGAGGGTTAAGAATTTAACATGGCAGGATTTATGATGTATTAATTCCAGGAAGGATATTATATGATTGAGGTTATCATTAGAATTTGAGGAAATTAAGGAGATTGTCATTAAATTATTGGATTGCAATTTATGAATTTTAGAATTTTATGTTTGATGTTGCAATTAGAGAATCCTTAAGTATCATATTGTTGAGTATTTTGAGGAAGAGGAAATCGAGAAATAAAATTTTTTATGGATAAGTGTTTGAATTCAAACTTTTTGGGATTTGATTTACATTTTCTATATGTGCATTGATTAAAATCAAATTAGAGGAGTGGATATTAAATTTCGAGTATTGAATTATTAACTAAAAACTTTCAGGAAATTTTTGATAAAAATGGACTTTGATTTTATTTCGAGGATTTTTCAGGTTATGCAATAATTTTTAAAACTTTGAAATTGTGAAAAAAGATTGTGAATTATTACTTGATGTCGTGGTTGATGAATTTAAGTTTGAGGGAAATAATAATGTGTATGATTAAATGCTACTTTGAGGATTTTAAATTTCGAGGACGAAATTCTTTTAAGGTGGGTAGACTTGTCACTACCACGTTCCGAAAACAGGGATATTTTCGACTTTTTATAATATTTAATATTAGGGTAGTTACAATTATGTAATTGCATGATAATTATTTGATTTAAATAATTATGTGTGATGTGAAATTAAATATAGTATTAGATGCAGTGTTCATTTATTTTAAGCTAGTAGACTTGACCTAGAAGCCAGTAGATGAATACCTGTCTGAAGTATAAAATTTTGTATTTAATTGTTTTAATTAGATTTATTTATTGGAGATTATAATTAATTACTGTATTTTAATTAATTATTGTGCATTGCCTTTGCTTCGATATTTGGAACAATATCCAGACTTTTGTCTTCCAACAAATTTCACAATCTTGCCCTAGACATGTCCGCCTTTCATTCTGCTATTTTTGCAACTCATAATTATGCTCCCTGTGCATTAATTCTGGCCGCACAAAAATTGTCGCGGACGTTATTTAATAAATCCCTATTTTGTATCGTTGTGCGTTCCAAATTAAATTGGAGACAATCTTGACCTATTTTTCGTGCGACACAAATTAGGATAATATTCTGTTCTGAGTCTTCTTCATTATTGGTATTGATGACCTGACCTGATTTTGGCCCCATGTACTCCTAATTAATTGTTGAACACAACTTGCATTTAATTCTAATTAAATTGAGGATACTATTTTAACCGATTATGAATTCCCAATTTAATTCTAGTGCCCTGCTATTTGAGCCCATACCAAACTTACAGCGTCCCCTGACCCTACAAAACACCGGACACCGAATCGCCCGCCAAATTTTTGTCATTTTATGTGTTTGTGCAATTTCCCGAATTTAAGGGGGCTAAATTGCAAATTTGTATTTATGTGTCAATACCTCAATGTTTAAAACAATGAGGGAACCTAATATTATATAACTATCCCTCACCCTCATTCCCCACATGAATTATTTTCTCCATGACCAAATTTGGACCACTCATTCAATGAGTGCATCCTCACCCTCCATCAAAATCCCCTCATCCTATTTAAATGTCTTGTACCCTCAAACCCTAATCCCAAGAAACCTAGGTTTTCCCACCACCTCACAAGCCCTCACCTCTCTCCAACGTAGGATTCTTTTCTTCTTCTTCTCTTCCTTTTTTTTCTTCTCTTTTCTCCTTCTTTTTCCTCCTTCTTCCTTCTCCTTCTTCTTTATTTTTTTCTTCTTGTTTTGAATTCAAAATTCAAAGAGGGGGGAAAGGGGGGAACCCTGTTCACCCCATGTGCTTCCCGGCCCCCTCTGAACCCGGCGGCCCTCTCCCTCTGCGTCCGACGGCCAACGACCAGGCGGCCGCTGCACATCCCCCGCTGGCCTCCATCCACCCCCACTCCCTGCCTACAAGCCGACCAGGCCGACTCCCTCCGGCGCCGGCTTACTGCCACCAACTCCCTCCGGCGGCTGCTCCCTCCTCCATCTCCCCATCCGCTGTCCGGCCTCCCCCGACGTCCTGTCCACAGACCTCGGCCGCTGCTCAACTCCGGCACCCCCTCGATCATCACCACCGGCCTCTACTCCCCATCCCCTCCGGCCTTCCATCAGTTCAGCCGACCCCCGGCGGCTCTGCTGTGCTTCCCGACTCCCCTTACGCTGCTGCTCCTCCCTCTGCGTTCATCTCGCCGGCCTACAGCCGAAGCTCCCTCTGCCGACTCCTCCACCATCAAGCCATCACCACCACCTCCATCACCAATCACAACCACCACAGTAAGTTTCTCTTCTCCCCATCCCTCTTTCTTTACATATATATATATATATATATGTATATATATAATATATGTAGGTATGTATGTGTAAATAAATTAATGTGTAAATGTATATTCTTTATTTATTAGTAATTAATTGTATAATTATAGTATGTATGATAAAATGAAAAAATAGGTAAATACGTATTTTGGTATTGGTATATATATACTTAGTATATTTTCAAATATGTATAATGACTATTAGTGTATATATTAATATATAGATATTTTGTACATACATTTATATACTTTCAATATATATATATGATTGATATATATAAATACGTGTTCTGCTATGTGTATTAAATATGTATTATTTTGGTATATTTCATATAGAATACATGTAATAAAATACATATTTTGGTATAAATGTATAAATATATATATTCTTATAATGGGACTTATGTACACTTTTTATAAACAAATAATTTATACTTCCACTAGGTACATACAGTTATACCTATTTTGTATACTTTAGAATAACAATATATATGTATTATGTTTAATTATTAACAGTATGTTTAATTGGTATATATATATGTGCTAGGTATTAATGATTAAAAATAGGTAATGTGTTTTATCCCTACTAGATAACCCTAGTTGACTAGTACCCTGCCTGGCATGGCCCTGAAGCTAGTGTTTATAGACTGTGTGTTAGCGTAGCATCTGATGCAAATGTGGTTTTGCTTGTGATATGTTATAGGACGGTTGGTTTACCCAGGGGATACTCTGGAACAGGACATCCATAATTACCAGCTAAGGACCCAAGGCAAGTACATTCTCCGATAATTTCTTGATAATTTCTATAAATTCAATAATCTTGAAATGTTACAACTGAATCCTTGACACTGTGCTACACGGACTAGTATAGCTTGGATCTGCAGTCATGAGATGTTACCTTGATTATCGTATTGACATTATACACGACATTGACATTGACATTAGACATTGATATTAGACATTGTACATGATATATTAGACAATGTTCTTGTATTCGTGACGTGTCATGATTGGATCCACAGTACTAGTTGGGGGCGGAGAAATTGCTAGTGAGAGATGTGATCAAATACCCATTGTATAATTAAATATTATTGGTGTTAATCATACCCCCACGTATGATTAGCCAGGCCCTGTAGCAATCGTACATGTTCCCAAGCCGATCACATTTCGAAACTACTATTTCAAAACACTTAGAATAGATTACAGTTCCCTATTTAAATCATATACTACATCACCCGTATATGATACTGTTCCTTGTTCTTTTTATTTCCATACATGCACCGACTGTATCATATTGCCTATTGCCTGTCTCTTTACATTGCCTGTCTCTCTTTAATTGCCATTGCATTTATTTCACTGTCTTCTCAGTAGCTAGCATGACATATTTTATTGTATTATAGACATTATCAATTAATGGAACTGTTATTTGAGAGTGTTGCTTTGCTCCTTCCTGACTGGAAATATTTTTCCAGACTATGCCTTAGAGGACCGCTGTCCGACACTTTATGGACCATATGGTGAGTAGCTGCAGACTTGGTAGTTTAGTTGTGATTCTGGAAGGTCTAGCCGGAATTATTATTTATTGTTAGTTCTTTAAGTAGACTATTTGGTACCGGATTTATCTCCGGCAAATTTTTGATGAGACTTGGATATTTGTTGAGTTAGATTACATTCTGGACTTGTGTTGTGTTTAATTTTAATTGTTCGATATCTTATCGTGCTGTAATCCTGTGATTGAGTATGTGTTCATCTTATTTGTGTCATCCGTGCCTCCTTATGGAGATTGGATGCTTGCGTGACATTAGTTAGATAGTATCAAGACCTTGACAGCGTTCTACCGCCGATGCTGCGGCGTAGGCTGGACGTACCCACGCACTCGTGCCCCTAAACCGGGTGCGGATTGTGACAGTATCCTTGCTGATCCTTATTGTGTCCTCAGCTGACCTCCCTTTCCTCTGCTAATGGTTTCTTGCAATCTGGCCTCTGTCAGTAGTTCAGCATAAGAGACTCGGGACTACGAGCTTGTATAATGTTGTAGCTCCTGGGTCAGTCCTCGATGAAACCTCTTAGCCTTAGCCAAGTCATCTGGTATCAAAGCAGCGCCATATTTGCTGAGTCGACTAAACTCGGCATCATACTCGTCAACTGTTCGGTTCCCCTGCTCCAAGTGAAGAAACTGATCGTACAATGTATCTCTGACGGTGTCCGGAAAGTACTTTCCCTTAAAGCACTCCAAGAACTTCTCCCAAGTCTGGTAAGTACCCAACTGGCACTGTAAACCCCCTGAATTTTCAAAATTATTAAAACTTGGATTTTTCCCAATTTTCTGGAATTTTCTGGGAATTTTCTGAAATTAAAATCAAGGTTCTTAATTATTAAATAATTTTTAATTATTAATAAAATAATATTAAAATATCATGGAAATAACATTTTTGGGTGTAAAATAAAAAACTGGACTTAGGGTAATTGTTCTGGATTTTTTGGGCCTCAGACCTATTTTTAAATGCCTAAAAACTATTTTACTAATTAATTAATTAATTAAACTGTTTATTATTATTATTATTATTATTATTATTATTATTATTATTATTATTATTTATATATATATATATATATTTTATTTTTCCTTGGGCCGGCCCAGTGGACCGGCCCAGTAGCCCAGCCCCCAGCTCGCTCCCTTGCGGGTCGGGCGGGTCTGCCCGGACCCGACCCGCTAGCCGCCCGACCCGGGCGACCGGCTCTCCCCCACGACCCCGTCCCTGCGCTTTTTTCAGCGAGCTCCGCGCCACCCGCCGCTCCGGCCGGCTCGCCCCGCCCTCCGCGGCCACGACCCCCCTCGCCTCGCCTTGGCCGGCCCTCCTCCCTCCTATATAAGCCTCCCCCTCTTCTTCTTCCCCCTCACTTCACCATAACCCTAAACCTAACTCCGGCCACCACCCGCCACCGTGCAGCCCCGACCTCACCGCCTTGCCCTCGCCGAGTCCCCGCCGCAGCGCCTCCTCCTCTGCTCCTCCTCCGGCGCCACCCTCTCGACCACCAGCAGCAGCAGCTGCCCCTTCCCCTCGAGCCGAGCCCCTCGCCGGCAGCAGCTTCCGGCGCCTCCCCGCTCCGCCGTGCCTCCGCCCGGCCGTGCCCCAGCGCCCCTGACCGTCTCCGGCCAGCCAGCGCCGCCTCAGCCTCCGGTCGGCCCCGCTGCAGCTCCCAGACCTAACCCTAGCCCTAATTTTGGGCTCGAACACGTCGAACCGTGTCGGACACAATTTGACCCTGATTTTTGGGTCCCCTTCAGGTACGTGTAACTTTTTGTTCGTAGCTCTGTTTTTGATTCCGCAAATTGCGTTGCGAAGCCTGTATGACCCTCTCGGTGCCCGGACAAACCGCTCGGGGCATCGCGTCCTGTGGTGATCGCACACCGCGATCCAAAAAAGGAAAAACCAGACCCTGTTTTACCCCGAAACTGAGTACGTCCCACCAAACGGGATGACTTGGTCGCGTGCGGTCTTCACAGATACGTGCGCGTCATCGATACGGACGTGTGAGATTTCGCGGAATCTAATTCGGGTGTACGTGCACACCGGAATCAACGCGTATCCGCGGACATCGCCCCGTATCCGACTTTTCTGCAATTTGCCCTAACTTCTTGTACACTCGTCGGATCGAGATGAAACTTGTGCCATCGGACTCGTAGCGATACGCTGGTCCTGTGGGTCAAGTTTGGTTCGATTCTGAGAACGTTGACGAAATCGCGTGTCGTGGGCCCCATAGGTCCCGCTCGACGGGCGATTTTGTGATCGGCTCATCGAAATCCAAATCTGGAAGTTCCGTGGGGTTCGTATCAGCGTTCCTGACCTGTTGACACTAAGTTTGGTGAATTTGGAGACCTTTGACCCGGACACGTTTTTCGGTGCAAAGCGGGCCCACCGGCGGACCCCGTTTTGACCCGAAACTGCCATTTTTGCCCTTGTCTCCAAATTGGACCCAAGGACAGGCGTTTCTAGCTATTTGACATCTTCTGAGCGTGATGGTAATGTCTATTTTAGTTTTTGGACTCATCTCTGGAAAATTTCCCCGAGTACAATCAATTGGATCCAAACGACAGGCAAGTACCTGCACCTCAAGTTAAATCTTTATATTGTGATAATTAATTCCCTGCTTTACTAGTACCCTTGATGATTACACCTAGTGTTAGGAATACTGGATTTCATGTCTTGAATATTGGAGTTCATGTCTTGTTTTTCATGTCGGGTGGGAGAATACTAGAAGGCATGTAGCTTACCCTTTTCCCTGCCATGTTTAATAGCTGTTGGTACGCGACTGTACCCTCAGCCGAATCTCGATTATTCCTGTCTAATAGCCGTTTATGACGGCCGGATTAGCCTTATAAACCCCTACATACCAACTATGTATTCTAAAACAAACACAAGTTCACACAGATAGCTTCTGGTCTTGTTATAGTTCTTGCTGACTGTTGTAGTTTCATTTTCTGTCTCATTTATTTCTGTTTTCTCATATTCCTGTTTATAGCACTAACTCTGAGATATTGATGTTCTTTATGCGATTTTCTCAATATGATACTCAATTTAATTGTCATAAATATTTAGTTTAATCTTGTTGTGCATTGTGTACTTTGCTCCTTTCCTGACTGGATTCGTTGATTTAGGCGATGATGAGGACCTTGCCCCTACCTATTATGGTCCCTATGAGGGAACAGATGACACTTATGAGGAGCCAGATCCCACCCAGGAGACCCCTGCTGCAGAGTAGATAGCAGTAGCTATTTTATTTATTGCTCTTTTATCTTAGTAATCGGGTTTGTCCCCGATTTCAATTCTGAATTATGTACTAAACATTTTATCTGTTGTCACACTTATTTCATTTGAAATCTTAAGTATCTGTTTCCCATTATTATCTTGCCTATGTTATTTGTGAATGAGCTAGATTATTTAACTGTGGATTTGACCTAGATAGCGTACTACCGCCGACTCTGCGGCGTAGGCTGGACGTACCCACGCACTCGTGCCCGAATTTCTGGGTGCGGGTCATGACAGGCGCTCCATGAATTCCCACCAGTGATGAGCATTACCATCTTGAAGCGTCCGTACACCTGTCATCCATAGGTCCGTAGGTAACTGCGATGCCTCCAAAATCTTCTGCGTGTGTGTGATCCAGTTGGTAGTCTCCTCTGGGCTCTCAGTGCCCTTGTACGGCCTTGGATCCATCTGAATAAAGTCATTTACTGATCCCACTCTAGCTCGAGGTACTGGAGCTAGTGCTTGAGCTGGTACAGTAGCCTGTGCAGCCATCCTCTCAAGTGCTGCCAAAAATTCTTGCCTCTGCTCGGCTGCCTACTGCCTCTGTTCCTGTATCATCATCTGAAAGATTTGGAACATCTGCGCTTGGCCATCTTGCGGTACTGGGAAAGCTGGAAGGTTCCCAATGGGTGAAGCGGGAAGATCAGATAGAATTAGAGTGTAAGTCTGTCCATCTGGCCCCGGAAGCATAGGAATCGTTGGGGTCCCTCCTTGAGTCTGACCATTGACTCCAGAAGTTGTGTCGCCATCGACTGCAGTACATCCATTTTGCATATCCATCTCTCTGCAGGTAATGTACGGAATGATTAGAAGAAGTACAGGAATCAAACAGGATGCAAGTATTAAATAGGAAGGATGAGTTTCAGTCAAGCGTGGATGAGATCCTTATACTCTATTTCTATACGCAGGCTTGTTCGGTACAGTGACGTAACCAAGACAATATATTCTTGACCTGCATGGGCCACCACTAAAAATATGTCACGCCCCAGCCCCAAAATACGTAGGACTAGAAATACGTAATACGCCAGCCGTATGTATACGAACTCCAATATATGGAAACCATATACACATGTACGCTGTACATGAATATCCAATCCACAGTGGTAATATACTGTCACAATAAGTCACACGCAAATCTATATTTCATCCACAGCACAATAATAGATAAATGGAAATCAATAACTGAATATCAAATAAGCAGTCTCAAAGTAAGAAATCTCAAGGTGTGATAGTCGGGTGAAAACAAATCCACTGTAAATCGACTATAATAAACTACTAAAGAGAGAAGAGAAACTCGGATATCAGAATAAACGTCTCAAAAAGAATAGCAACTAGAATCTCTAAACAGCTGCAAAGAATCACATATAATCCGAAGGTAAGATCTCCTCAGACTGATAGGTAGCGTCAGGTCCATACTCCTACGGGTACTCCTGCTCATCTATATCTGGAAAGGGACCAGGTCCTCAGAGGGACGTAATAAGATACATTAAAGCATGCCAATAAAGTACTGAAATATAAACATCCAATGGGGTCGCCTAACCGTCTAAGTAAATGCAGTTAAGAACATATTTTCCCACAAGTGAGCTATCTGGCTAAAAACTGGGATTTGGCATGGTTCTCTATTGGAGATCCAGGGGCCTACAAAGGCACGTCGTCTTTCGAACGCCGGTGGCCCGTCTGATAATAATATAATATATAGTGGTCATCACCACCCGTATCTCCGGCGAAGAATCCGGGCGCACAGGAGAAAAGTGCAAAGGAGCTCAAATGCGGTACTTGTTGTTCTCCCCACCCAATGCTCTAAGTATTTCATGTCCATGACACGATAAACCTCTAATAACCGCCAGGTCTACTAGCATGCAAAGTTTCTATTTGCAGTTATCCCTATCCGTCGCATGACCTATACGTACCAGTGGCCAGCCGAGTACGCAAGTCCGTGTCCTACATATGAATCACACTCATGTAAGAATAGTGTCATGGCCAATGAAACATAAATGCCTCATGAAGATGGGGTAGTCTCATAAAGTAGGTCCAATGCATATACATAAATAAAAACATAGTACGACGACACCGTCATTGCACCCAAGTTTCCTTGTACGCGCAATTTATATAGCAGTTAAAATAAATGAACTAAATAAACAGAAATAAATATGCATGCATCATATGGAATGTAAATACAATACAATGGCAAGGTATACTTGCCTGACAAGAAATCTGTAAAGTGTACGCGTCCAATGTCAAGGACACAGGATCTGGAACTAATGGCCTCCGAACAAACGTCTTGGGATACTGAAATAGACATCACCAATATTTCCGAAATGAGCAAAATAGCTAAAAAGCACTTTCTTTTCGTCCAATTTGGACACAGGGGCAAAACGGTAATTTCGAATAAAAGTGGGGTCCATGTGTGGCCCACTTTGTACCGAAAAATATACCAAGGGTAACAGTCTCTAAATAGAACAAATTATAGGTCAAATAACTCTAAATATCAATACGAACCCAACGGTATATCCAAATATGGATTCTGATGAGCCGAACACAATTTCGTCCAAAAAGTCAACTGTGGGGTCCTCCAATTGGCGACTTGGTCAACTGTCTCAAAATTACGTAAAAATTGGATCACAGGACCAGCCCATTATCACGAGTCCAGTGGCGCAAATTTCGTCACAATCAGACGAGCGTGCATAAAATGCGCACGACTTTGACAAAGGTTGCGATACGAAATATGTCTGCGGATACGGGCTGATTCCGGCGCGCACACGCGTCCGTATCAGTTTTTACAAATTTTTACGTGTCCGGTTACGCTGCGTGCACCGTTCGGTACACTTGGTACACGATGGGGCGGTCCCGTTTGGTGGGGCGCGCTCCGTTTCACAACTTTTAGAAATCTGGGAAAAGTGGGTTCGCGGGATTTTCTAACGAATTTAATTCTGTCTACAGCAGTTAATAATCTAGGGTTATTTAACATAAATTAAACTAGGTCAAGTAGTCTACACATACCAAAAAGAATCATCGAATTTGGATATCTGTGGTGGGAGATGCGAACTCGAAAACATGGGTGGTCATCGCAGTTTTCTGCGATCCTAGAATTCGGTCTCTTTTCGCCAACTTTGGCGCTATTTTTGCCTATAGTTACACGTTGTTCGAGGTCTACTAATACACAGATATGGAAGAGGGTTAAGGGGTGAGCATACCGGTGAAGACGGGGTAGCGTTTGGTTGAGCGAGGCGTCGAAAAACAACTCCGGAACACAGGTACCTCGCTGTGGAATCTGCAGTACGCGGGGTCGCGGTCGTCGGGATTGGTTTGGTCGGCCTGGCGGGGTTCTCCGGCTGGGTGGCGGCGCTCTCTAGGTCTAGATGGAAAGAGGAAGGGTTTGAATGATTTAGGGTTAGGGTTTTAGATGAATTAAAAAATATATATATATATATGTATATATATGAAACGGAGAGAGAGGGTTGTGTTAAAAGCCGCGGGAGAGGGGGGGTCTTGGCTTTGCTGTTGGTTAGTTTGCATGGCAGCGGGTCACAATGGCTAGGATGGAGCGGCTGTGGTTGTATGGGAATAAGTAATAGTTTTGCTTTGGTTTGCTTATAGTTGGTAGTAGTGGATTATTATTTAATAGTTAAGTTATTAATAGGTTTTTATTTTATTTTATTTTATTTTATTTTACAACTCTTTTTCTATTAAAAATATATATATATATATACTCATAGAAAAATTCTAGATTTATATTAATGCACACCGTTAAGCTAGCAACTACTCAAGAGATCTCCTACATGAAATAAATTCGGAAAAATTCCTAATGGTCCCATAAATCCCCTAAGTGCACCAACACCTAAAATAAAAATTTATAAAAATCTATTTCTCCTAATTAGCCACTAATTACTATAATTAAATTAATAATTAATAATTAAAAAGGGGTATATATAATTTTTAGGAATAGGGGTTTTGTAACTGTGAGGGCTGCGACTGCGAGGGATATGTGGAATGCGCAGCTGTCGGGGAGGCCCTAGATGACTGCGTCGCAACCAGGGTGCCATAGGATCCCGTACCATAGTACGTACCCCTTTGGAGACTACCAGCTGCGGTCACCCACAGGTCGTCCGCCGACGGAGCTGGAGCGGGCTGCGAGGAAGTACCAGCCTCTCCAGGTGTAGGTGCACTAGCAGTCGCCCGCTCACGCAGCCTAAGATACTCGGCCTAGAAAGGTTTGGAAACTCGATAATTGCCTAATTTATATTAAAATTAACACAAAGTAAAGTAATACTTACATAGGTCTGCGAGGCCCTCTCATCAATGAGATTTTCGTCCTTGCGATGGGTGGCCAAGAAGGCGGTCACCATGTTTGCATCCTCACCCCTTTGTACCTGTTAAAAATATATTATTTAGTACTAAACTTAAACATTTTTTCCAAGTACCATTTTATGGTACTTACATTAAAATAGTATATTTTAAAAGAAAAAATATACCAAACGACGAAAATGTTCCGTCATCGGAATCGAGCCACCACACCACTTGGCAGCATTCCGTCTAGTCGCCTTGGTCTTCTCAGACCTTTCCTTGTAGCTCGGATCGTCGAATCTAGCCCTCATCGCAGTCCACTGCTCAGGCATGATCCAACTTTGGATCAGTTTTCCAGCACGATCACGAGCCTTCTGGTCATCCAGAGCATCTCGGATAAGCTTGGCGGCAACGGTAGGAAAGAGCAGCTCGATCAACTCGGCCCGGTGCGGAGGATAGAAATACGTTTGCTACAATAAATAATTTAGTAAGTGAGCATCACGGATAAGTTATATAATATGCATAAATTAGAGGATTTATTTAATATACTTTTACCTAGAAGTGCGCAAACCAAAATGCCTTCCTCTCCTCCGGAGCCTCAGAGTAGTTGATCCAAGGGCCACCGTAGTTGTTCCTCAGAAATTGGCCCAGGCGTCTCTGAACCGACGATGGACGATATCTATACAGAGATAATTATTTTGATCAAAAAAGTCAATATATGATGAATAAAGAAATACACGATATATATTATACTAAACCATCTAATTGACTTACTTTGTACCGTCGGCCCAAATCTTTGTCCTCGTATCCTCCGGAAGTGCGCATGGAGGATCTTACTGATGCTGGGACAACGTGGGCACGACCTCCTCGACATGCTCATCTGTCCCCATGGTTCTGTCAGCAGGAGGAACGCTGGACGAGGGTGTACTATCACGCCTGGAACTACTCGTCCCAACAGTCAGAGATGTGAGTGATCGATATACTGGAGTACTGGGCGACGATGATCCGGAACCAACAATAGGCAGTACCGGAGGAGCACTCTGTCTACCTCGGGACCTGCCGAATCCTCCGCATCGTCCTGTCATATCTGATAACAACATATGATGAATATAGAAAACACAAATATATAGTATATTCTATAGTCGAAATGTGATGCATATCTTAAAGCATTCTACAGTCAAAATATAATATATATTCGTTAAAATAGTATATTCTATAGTCAAAATATAGTTACATTCTACAGGCAATATATATTATTTTCAATCATCTTCAGAAAATTCATCTTGTTCGCCTTCCTCGTCCTCCTCTTCCTCTTCCACTTCCTCCTCCTCTTCTTCACTTTTATCTACTTCGTCTTCCTCTTCAGATAATTCTACATCTTCTACATTATTACTCGTGTAATGAGTAACTTCTATTGAGTCCACATCTACAATATTTGTTACAAGAGGTAGATCGTCCTCCTGATAAGCTATTTCATCAATGTCAAAGGTATTTCTAGCTTTAGTCTTGCATACTACCCACCAATCCGACCTCGCTGTCCCCCGTCTAGGATAAGTTGTGAAGTACACGAACTGAGCCTGACTTGATAGGACAAATGGTTCGTAGCCTTGATATCTACGCTTGTAGTTTATATCCACAAGGCCATGCTTGTTAATTTTCCAACCTTGATCTTGAATCAGATCGAACCATTCACACTTGAATAGCACGATATTAGCAGGTTTTGTGCCATAATTATATGTCAACTCCACAATCTCTCGTAAGATGCCAAAGAAATCATTGCCTGGATTGACGTCTTTGTAGTTCGAAGATTTGATACACAAGCAACTATTTTTCGTGGAATCAAGATCCAGAAAGCTGTCTCTGATAGGAGCATTTATTGACTTGAATCTAAACCCATTCACACAGAAACTTGGCCATATTTTAACGGCAGTAATTGGTCCCTTGGCTAGAGTTCTAATAGATTCAGTCTTGGGTGTTATTAGATGATCGACCTAAATACCAAAGTAGCGATAGTAAGTTATTTGTTTTGCAAGTGCAGAAATAAAAAGTAATTACCAAGCATCTTACATATGCGCTCAACTAAGAAGGAAAATGGTATCTCATTTCTTGTTCTACTTCTTCGTCTGTTATGTAGGGTCTAAACCACTAGTTGACAATATTAAATAAA
The DNA here is from genome assembly GCA_036927795.1 of Iris macrosiphon. Classification (NCBI taxonomy): domain Eukaryota; kingdom Viridiplantae; phylum Streptophyta; class Magnoliopsida; order Asparagales; family Iridaceae; genus Iris; species Iris macrosiphon. The sequence goes on along the minus strand of JAYESA010000011.1, from coordinate 46,171,386 downwards.
ATAGATGTATATGAATCAATCCTAATAAAAAACCCTAACCCTAACTCTAATCCTGATCAGTGTTTGTGTCAGTGCGTGTGTGTGTGTGTGTGTGTGTGTGTGTGTGTGTCTGTGTGTGTGTGTGCCGTGTGTGTCTGTCAGTGTCTGTTTGTGTGTGTGTCGTGTCTGTCAAGGGTGTGTTATGTCAGTATCACATGTGTGTCCTGTGAGAGAGAGAGAAAGAGAGAGAGTTAGGGTTTACCTAGAGCTCAAGGAGGAGGAGGGGGATGCCGGAGTAGCCACCGCCGTGGAGAGCCGGTCGCCCGAGAGGGGGGTGGGGGAAATCGAAAGTTTTTTAAAACTTTCAAAAATTTTGACAGATGGGGGAAAAGAAAACTGAGCCCTAATTAACCAAAATTTAGCGACGTTTAGCGACGTCAAATAAAAATGTCGCTAAAATAAGCTTTAGCGACGTCATAGACGTTGCTAAACACGTTGCTAAATATTTTTAATATATACGTCGCTAAATACGTCGCTAAATTAGACATATTAGCGACATTTAGCGACCTTAATTGAACTTATAGCGACTAATCTTTTAAAATCTTAATAAAAGTCGCTAAACGTCGCTAAATGTCGCCATTTAGCGACGTCTAGCGACATTTTTACATGGAGTCGCTAATTTATCTTTTATTAGCGATATTTTTACATGGAGCCGCTAAAATGCGTCACTAATCCCGCTTTTTCTAGTAGTGAGAATTCGTAAGAGCTCCCTTGATGGGATAGATACACGATTCATCATTGTGAGTGGACAAGACTTCACTTTTTGATTCTTTCACGCTTAAGAAAAGAACCAATAAAAATATATACATGATTGTTGCTAAGAATGAAATATGTAATCACTAAAATGATAGTCCATGAACTTTGTATGCTTAATAAGATAATCTATATGTTACTGTTATAGATTGTGAATACAAATAAAAAAAAACTAACTTTGTATGCTTAATAAGATAATCTGCATGTTAGTGTTATAGACTGTGAATACAAATGAAAAAAATATCTCTATTATTGCTAAAAATAATTACTTGCTAAAAGTTATATTGTTGCTAAAAATAAAAAAAACAGTTGTGTTTGCGATGGACAAAGGTTTATAAGAAACTTTCGTATTACAAACTATTGAAAGAAATAAAAGTACAAATGATCTTAAACAAGAATCTAAGTACAATTGATTCTGAAAAAGTATAGCTGTAGAAATATGATCTGTAAATGATCACTTTACTTCTTGGACCACACGATGATGAAGAAATACAAGGATGCTGTAAACAACTTGAAGAGTTGGGCAATAAGAAAGCTTTGGCAACAACGACACGACAAGCTTCTATTTCTCTCCTTATGTTCTTGAACTTCAAAGACTTAAAATTCTAACAGCTATGACAGTGTGCGCGCACTTTGGACAATCCGCATTATGCGCGCACTTTTGAGGGGACGATATCCCACGATCTAGTGAGTGATGCACAACTTGCTACCTGCTTGACACGTAACTTCCTATACGAGAAAAGCGTAGATCATTGGACCATTATTTGTATATATTTCACGAGGAACATGACATGTAGGACACGTAATCGTAACTTCTCTTAGTCAGTTAGGATCGTAGGCGCACTTTATAAGTGGTCTGCAGACTGGTGCACTTTTGGAAAGATTGGCTATAGTAGCACTATTTTGAAGAATTAGCCGTGATGGCGCACTTTTGAGGAGATTGGCCGATTTGGCACACTTTTGAGGAATTCGACTGTGATGGCGCACTTTTGAGAAAATTGGCAATGATGGCGCAAATTTATAAAAATTTACCATGATGGCGCTCTTTTGTGGAAGTAGCCGTGATGGCGCACTTTGAAGAGGTTGGCCTTGATGGCGCATTTTTGAAGAAGTAGCCATGATGGTGCACTTTTGTGGAAGTAGTCGTGATGGCGCACTTTTTTGGAAGTAGCCGTGATGGCGCACTTTTAAGAGGTTGGCCTTGATGGCGCATTTTTGAAGAAGCTGATTCGTACTGGCCGCTAAACGACAACCTGGGTCTCCGTGTCGTAGCTCAACTGTAATGATAGTTTTTGACATCCTCGACTGTTGTTCATCTGTCAGATTCATCATATTAATGCTCAGGGGGGGAAGCAGACACGAGATTTGTGCGTCTGTCTTTGTTGGTGAAAGCAGTTTGAAAGTGTGTCATCCTTTGAAACAAAGATAAAGTGTGTCATTCTTCCTATGTTTAGTTTATTTGTAGAAAACTGTGTCATCTTCAAAAGTCGTACTTTTTATGCTTCTACAAGACCTCCTTCAAAGTTTTCGAATTCGTCTAGAAGAATTCAAAATACTTTGAACTAGAAGCATAAATATTTTTGAGATATTTGTGCGCATTTGGTTCAATGGGGCTTCATGCCACGTGGCCTATATCGCTTGATACTTTATGACTAATAACGGTTGGTATAAATGAGCTTCATTACCGTTATTAATCCCCCTGATCAATGCTAGGAAGACGAGCTAACCCGTCATTTTTTTGAATTTTTATGCGTTCTCTTGGGAGACAGTAGGCTTGTCACAACCCGCACCCAGATATTCGGGCACGAGTACGTGGTTACGCCCAGCCTATGCCGCAGAATCGACGGTAGAACGTTGTCTGGGTCATTTCTAACTATCCAACATCTCAACAATATAATATGGTACCTGTCAATTATCTCAACTCCAAGCGGAGGAACAATATGGTATCTCATAAGTATGACTAATCTCAATCACAAAACAAACTAAGAAAGAATAATGTACGAATAGAATAGCGAAGGAAAGAATAAGATACAATCCACAATCTGAAATAATATACAAGTTGTGAATCTCAACAAAAGAATAGTCAAATACAAGCCACACAAAATTAGACCTCCTCGGGCTCTGCAATTAAGTCCTCCTGGTCTATAGGAGTATCCTCTATAGGTACGCCATCCTGTGGCCAGTAGAATGTGGGACACTGCTCTAAAAGCCAGTCATCTGGAAAAATATATCCAGTCAGGATTGGAGCAAAATACATACCAATGAAAGCAGTTTCACTAGCATAATCGGGCATATAAAACAGATAATAGAAATGAAATACAAGATAACTAAACATATGAATGAATGAACAATAGATATACAGGTAATGTACGAGAAAATAGAACAACAATATGAATAATTACAATATGATGAAGTAACTACAATCTAACTAGCTAATGTGCCTCAGAATACAAGTTCATTATATGATCGGGTTGGGTGAACATGAACAGGTAAGATGATTTATATAACCAGAATGTACACGATGTAGCAATGGGGCTTTGATCACATAATCAGTTCCTACTCTCCCACCCCCAACTAATAACGATGGATCCAATCACGACACGCTACGAACAAGAAATATAACCACTGAACACGAGAACTGGGTATACACGAATATCATAACCATCGAACACGAGTGGTTGGTGTACACGAATAAGCACACTGAACACGAGCAGTGTGTGAACACGAAATATAAATCAATAGCCAATATACACGATAAAATACATGTACACGTGTAGAAGCATAAAAAATACGCTGGGAAACTCTACGCAGCATATTGATGCAGAGCAGCGTAAACAGAGGCCTTCAGAGCCATCAAGCGTGCAAACAGAGCTTTTTTCGCTAAACATAGCGTGAAATATTAAAAGCTCAAAAGACCATCCGCGTAAGTGCAGTATGTCCAGGATGCTTCAGCGTAAAACAGGGTTCTTCGTCGCCTCCTGGGCGAAAAAACCCATCCGCTTTCAATATAGCATTAAAGTGTACAAGGGAAGCTTCGTGTTCTCCGAAGTGAACCTGTCAGATCCTGCAATGAACCTGACGTCTGGACTTCTGACAAAGGGATACTGCACGGCTACCTAGACGACGGCTATAATGATGACACAACACTGCAACCCAGGCTGTCATTTACCGCCATCTCCTTTGCGTAAACTGCTTTTACGTGCACAAAGGGATACGCTACCTTGTTTTATACAGGTAGACATGAGCTGTTTACGCTCTGCAGTAGACAAACCGCCTGCCACATCAAAAGCTGCACTCCGTACGGGGCTCGAGGCACGTCTCTACGTCCAATGCACAGAGCGATGACAGTTGCTCGAGGCACGTCTCTACGTCTAAATGCACAGAGCGGTGACAGTTTTTCAAGGCACGTCTCTATGACTGATGCACAGAAGGGCTGCAGACCTTCAAAAACACGCCTCCGCATTTAATGCACAGGATGGTGGCAAATCTCGGCAATTAATGTAAGAGATTTGATTATATCTTCAAAAGCCATAATTTCGGCTAAGACGTCCACATCAACACTCTGGCACGGTACGCAGCGGCTTCTACGCCCATTTGGCTTCTACGCCCACTCGACTTCTACGCCCATTTGGCTTCTACGCCCACTCGGCCTCTACGACCATTTGGTTTCTACGCCATGGTGACAGACATTGGCTTCTACGCCCACCTCTTCTACATAAGGGATACCTACCTACGTGGCTTCTACGCCATGATCTTCGTAGCGATTATATGCGTTTTGTCCCTTAGTTGGACCCGCGTCATACGCTCATTCAAAGGATCATCTATATGCAGGCATTGGTTATTTTAACCGTTGTGTAAAAGGGTGCTGTACTTTCTACTCCTTGGTTTCTACACCGACGGAGTGGTCACTGTCACTAAAACTCTATAAATAGAGACCTCTATCAATGAGGAACAAGGTCGACAAATCGCAAGGTCAGAAAATTGGTCAAGAAAATTAATATTAGATCCAAGGTCGAACTTCCAAGAAAGATCGAACCAGAGGTCAAGAGAGAGAGAGAGAGAGAGAGAGAGAGAGAGAGAGAGAGAGAGAGAGAGAGAATCCGTAGCTCAGGCAAAGAGTAGGGATCGACGACTTTGGCATCGTGCATCCACCCTCTTTCGCAACCTTCGAAGCTGCTTCCTGTCTTCTACGGCACTTCATCATCATCGTGTGGTCCAAGGGCTAAAGTGATCGACTGCAGATCAGACACCTATAGCAATATTTACCCAAATTAAATAAATTGTACTCCCACATCCTCGTGTAGGATCAAATTGTACAAGTTTGTTTGTAAACCAAAGAAGGCGGGTTTCGTGCAAACCTCGTATTATATACATTTTGTTCTTTCATTTAATACCACAAACAAGATGGCGAATCTGCTGGGGACGTCTTTCTCTTCTGATGAGGAAGTAATTGCTCAACATGATACGGTATCTGTAGGAACCGTGAAGAAGACACTGGTCGTCCAATTCGATCAGTCTACCTACGAAGACATGCTTCGAACCAGGGGTAGCTCTCACCCTCTCTCTGTCCAAGACAACAGGAAGCTGCGCAAGGTCTGGATGCCCAAGACCTCCTCTACCATTCCTGTGGACTCTCCGATCTCTCCGACCAATGAGGTTGTAGCATTGCTCCCTCCGTGCCCCGCACGTAAATTCAGTCTCCCGCTACGCGCAGTACGGATGAAACTTCGGACAAAGCCTCAGTGCTAACCCAGAAGTATCCACTGCGCTCTATGCGTAGAAACCAGTCTTCCGCTACGCACGGTACAGATAAAACTTCGGGCAAAGCCTCAGCGCTAACCCAGAAGTATCCACTATGCTCTATGCGTAGAAACCAGTCTCCCGCTACGCGCGGTACAGAAAAAACTTCTGATGATACCTCAGCGCCAAATCGGAAGTACAAATCATGCTCCGTGCGCAACACAACATCTGACCTCTATGGGAAGCCAGATGAGCGCTGTGATCTCCGCAAGGGAAAGCAAGCGGCAGAGTACTCAACTTCTTGGCCTTTACGCCAGCGAGGGAGCAATCTGTCTACCCTCCGGATTATGCGGAAAGCCGATGGCCGACTGAGGACCTCTTCAGCTTTACGCCAGTCTGAACAGATCTCCAAATTACGCCAGGCGAAATCCCACGGCGTAAAGCAAGCTCAGGTTGCAGAAAGACACCCTCCCTAGGGATTATCCGCCACCCATATGGCCAACCTGTTGTACACATGTGGCACAGGGAAAACCATGGTGCCCAATCTCCGCATGCCCACTGATGGGAACAGAAGGAACAAGCCGTCGGCTTCTTCTTCTACTCCTCCTGACTTGCACAAATATCTAATCCAGAAGCATAAGGAGAGGGGACCTTCCAATATGTCTATTATGCCCCCTGGTGAGCAATGTTATAATAGTCATAAGATTGTGATTGACTGCTGCTGTTCTAAAGCAAAATGGTCAGTTTTTGACCGGTTGAGCTACTCTCTGTCTTTCCAGGAAGAAGAGCCCGCGCATGCATCCGTGAACATGGCTTCACACATACCTAGAGGAGGGTCGAGCTCAAGACGTCATCCCTCTAGGCCTCCGAGCCGAAGGAGATTCGAAGACCTCCTCAGGAATGCTGAAGCTGGGGTGTTCCAAAACACCCGTGCAAGGTCACAGCAACCAGCTTCGTACTCGTCTGATTCCGACGCTGGGGGTCGCCAGTCTCCCGGATCAGATGCTGAGAGTATAGAGTCGACTTCTGCAGCGACCTATACTAATCCTTCAATGATGCCCAGGGAAATGGGAGTTTATGCCGTTGAAGATGAACGCGAGGAAGCTTCGCCGTCAGGAAACGCGGAACAACGCATCACTATACTGGAGACATCTCTAAAACAAATACAATCCATAATGGAGAACATGCACCAGATGATGCTAACTCAGCACGCAACTGCCATGGCTCAAGCATCGATCCCGCCGACTCAGATAGGTGTGGGGGTGGACTTACCACCATCCAACCTGAGCCAAGAGCCTGCTCTAGATCAAGAGTCAGCAGTTCCTCCGCTTCCTCACTCGGAGAATATATTACCTCCCGTTGGAGTCACGATACAACCAACTCCGTACTACACCGTAGTTCCGCTTCCAACTAAAAATCCGATGCAGGCAGTACGGGAGTTGAAAGCCCAGTTTGACGCCTTGAAGCACAAAGATCAGCTCAAGAAACTGGGAATCAACCAGCCTTACCCAGCTATCTGGGAAGAGGTCCCTTTCCCTCCGAGGTACAAACCTCAGACTATGGCACTGTTCGAGGGAAAAATATCACCAAGTCAGTACATGAACTATTTCAGTATGATGACGGTGTTGCTACAAGGGAACGACGCCCTCCTCACTCGGGTGTTCAAGGGCTGCCTCTCAGGAGTAGCCTATCAGTGGTACCGTAGCTTGGCGGACAACTGCATTACTTCCTTCGAGGACTTCAAAGCTTTATTCTTCACGCAATTCTATGAGGGAGGAATGGACATGTCTATGTCCTCTCTCATCAAAGTCAAGCAGAGGGAAAAGGAGGACGTTCGCACCTTCGTCGAACGTTTTCGTCAAGCCACCTTACAGATGCCTCCAGGAGTTCCAGACTCTGCGTTAGTAGACATTTGCAGGAAGAACCTCCTTTCCGTAGTCTCGGTGTTTACAGGACCATATCAGTTCCATGATTGGCCCTCGTTCATCATCTCGGCAGTAGCCGCCGAAGACAACAGTCGCAAGGCACGCGACAATGGCATCATGATCTCTGCCTCTGACAGAGGCAAGAGGTCATCTCCCAGCAGCGACCATCCTCGCAGCTCCAAAGGAAAAGAAGCTCTGGCGATCAATACGGCTAAGCAAAAGACTGCGGCAACCGCACAAGCGAGACCCGGGACTTTCAGGCCCATCGAAGTCTACTCTTTCGACGACAATGATATCCCAAGTATATGCGAGTATCTCGTCAAAAGTGGCAAGATTACCCTTCCGGAGCTGAGGCGGCCCCAAGAAGTCGGCAGTACTAATGACCCCAAATACTGTATCTTCCACAGATACGTGCACCACCCAACAAAGGCGTATTACATACTGAAAAGGAAGATCCAGGGTTTGATCAATGCTAAGGCCATCACTCTGCACAACACCGAGAAGACGGTCATGGCCAACATGATCTCTCTGCGGTTTGGCAATCTGCCTTCCTAAGAAGTCTCGGACGGTGTCACACCCATTTCTCGGGCCACGATGAACATCGTCAATCTTCCTCCAGCTAGGGATCAAAATCATGACCTGGTACCCCTAACCACCCGGCAGGGCGAGATTATATGGGTTCATCCAGATTTGGTGTCAGAGCTCGAGGAGGAGACTAAAGCTACTAAGGCTACGTCTAGAAAGAGCTCCAAATGCAAACCATGCCATATGGTCACAACTTCTTCGCCATCAGACGAAGATGAGGTATTTGTTGCAACCCGTTCAGGGAAAGCCTACCTCAACGACTACGGTGCAAGTCAGGAAGATGCACCGGCGGACGCTTCAGCTGCCAAACCTTCAGGACCAGGCCCTGCCGTACCAGATGTCGGTCCTTCAAAACCAACTCCGGCGGACAAGGGGAAGCAAAGAGAAGTGCGCTTTGATAAACCTGTGAAAAACATTCCAAACAAAGGTTTAGAGAAGCCATACAACTTCGATATACTGGCCCAACTGGCTAATACACCAGCCAGGCTATCCATTTTTGAGCTACTCAGGCTCTCCCAAGACACTCGTCTAGCCCTGAGTGAAGCACTGATGCAGGCGGAGGCATGCTTGACCCAGCTCAAGTCCCCCGACGAAGAACCGGTGGCATGTTCTCAATGCCACAGTGTAATGGAAGTGGTCCCGAATATCACTTTCACTCAAGACGACATGCTGTTAAAACATAACAGGCATGACAGGCCCCTTTATTACACCGGGTATGTCGGTTCCATGGAGGTCGATCGGATTCACATAGATCCGGGATCGTCGATCAGCATCATCCCTCACAGTCTGCTCAGACCGCTGAGGATTCCTACCAGCGAATTGGCTTACACCTCCACTACAATCGTGGGTTTCAACGCCGGAAGAAGTAAGCCGTTGGGGAAAATTTGCCTGAGGATCCAGATTGGCCACTTCAGATCGGTGGCCACATGTTACATCATCGATTCAGAGGTGTCCTATAATATTTTGCTGGAAAGACCGTGGATCCACGACCACAACATCGTTCCTTCAACTCTACATCAATGTCTTAAATAAGTAGACCCCCAAGGAACAGTACAAACAGAGGTTGCTGACCTAAATCCGTTTAAAGGACTAGAATCCTACTATTCCGATGCCGTGTTGTACTCTCAAGACCACACGGAAGAATTGTCAGGCGAGGCAGAGAAGGAATCCCACCGGGAGCCAGAAAAATCCTCTGCCGCACTACCGCTGTCAATCAGAGTGAAAGGACGAACCACTCGTCCAAAAGCAACGGAGCCTATGGCTATTCACCTAAACAAGACCAAGTCAGGAAAAGGGAGTGATCCTCTAGTGATCACTTTGAACTAGAAGCCTCCACCCTTGGTCATCAACCTTCGGTGCAACAGGCAGCCGACCGATGTAAATACAACTAGGAACGGAGTTCCAGATGATAATAAACATCCTTTTTTCCAGTATATTGATGCTCAAATTCCAAATCAGGAATCCACTCCCCGTGATGAGGTAGAACCCATAGCACAAAACTTCTTGGAATTTATGAACTCCTACCGTCCGTATGTCTGGGAAGTAGCATCATCATCCAACGTCGTCATGATGTATGGACCACATAAGGATTCTATCTTCATTGTCCCGCCTACCTGCAGCAGCCAGCGTTCAATAGCCTTCGGCCGCATGCGCAATCAACCGGCTATCCAGGAAGATCCTTTCAATGACAATGCTGGAAAAATGCAAGTTCACCGATACAGTCCGCAAGCGTTGAGGATCATGTAAAACATGGGCTACGACTTGAAGCGGAAGCCAGGCCTCAACTACGGAAGAGGCAGACGATCGCCGCTGCGCGGCGACCCCTACTATCAACGAACTTATTTCGGGTTGGGGTATGCCACCTCCTCTAAGTCAGACGAAGATATCTTCTCCTCTTTTCAGAATGGCTCGTCGCCCTCTGACTCACCTGATGCTCTTGAACAAACATTATCAGTGAATATGGTAGTGACAGATTCCTTCGAATCAGACGAACAAGAATCTGAACTGTTTGAGAATGACTCTTAGGCCCAACAAATGGATACGCAGTGGGAATTTTGCTTCGAGCAAAGGGAACCTCCTACCAAAGACGAAGTTATCCAGGTTGATGTTGGGGGCAAACTTTCGCCAAAGTCGATATTTATTAGTAATAATCTTTCCCCAGCTGAAAGGGAAGAAGTTATCCAGCTGATAAAAGAGTATATCGATGTCTTTGCATGGGATTATGAGGATATGCCGGGCCTTGACCCAAAGGTGGCTACTCACAAACTCAACATATTGACCGATTCAAAGCCTGTGAAGCAACACCAACGCCGGTTCCCCCCGGATATGATGGACGCCATCGAAGCTGAAGTCAAGAAGTTGATATCCTGCGGTTTCATCCGGGAAGAACAACATCCCGACTGGGTCGCCAACGTTGTCCCAGTCATGAAGAAAAATGGGAAAATACGTATCTGCATCGATTACCGAGATCTGAATGCGGCCTGCCCCAAGGATGAGTTCCCTCTTCCCATCACGGACATTATGATCGACAACACCTGCGGTTTTGAACGCATGTCTTTCATGGACGGATTCTCAGGATACAATCAGATCAAGATGCATCCTGAAGACGAGAAGCACACTGCCTTTTGGACCCCGTTGGGGGTATATTGCTATACGGTCATGCCCTTCGGATTGAAGAACGCCGGGGCTACATACCAACGGGCTATAAGTAACATATTCCATAAGCATTTACGCAAAATAGTAGAATGTTACGTGGACGACATAGCCGTCAAGAGGCGCCTCAAAGATGATCATATTCAAGACTTGAGGACGGTATTCGAGTTAATGAGCCAACATCAACTCAAGATTAACCCTACGAAGTCCTTTCTGGGTGTATCTAGTGGCAAATTCTTAGGATTTGTCATTACCGCCAAAGGCATCCAAGTGGACCCTGACAAAGTCTAGGCCATCGTAGAAATGCGACCGCCCCGTAATCTGAGGGAACTTCGGGGATTTCAAGGCCGTCTGGCTTATATCCGGAGATTAATATACAACCTCTCGGGGAGATGTCAGCCCTTTTCGTATCTCATGAAGAAAGGTGTATCCTTCGTATGGGACGAAACCTGTCAGCAAGCGTTCAGAGATATCAAGCGCTATCTCACCAGTCCACCAGTTCTAGTGCCTCCCGTCAAGGAAAGACCATTCTTGCTGTATGTTCGAGCGATAGATCATTCACTAGGAGCTCTTCTCTCACAGAAGAACGATATGGGGCATGAACAGGCTATCTACTACCTCAGCAGGATGATGGTCGGAGCCGAACACCGGTACAACCCAGTGGAGAAAGAATGCTTGGCTCTGATGTTCGCTATCCAGAAGACGCGGCACTATGTCACCGGCCAGACTATTCATATCATCTCCAGGATCAACCCTCTTCGAGTACTGATGAGCAAGCCAAGTGCTCTTAATTCCTGACTTGCGACTTGGGCGATGCTGTTAACACCATATGACATGGTATACATCCCGCAGAAGTCCATCAAAGGCCAAGCGCAGGCCGACTTCCTAGCTGCTCATCCGATCCCGGAGGCCTCCAAATTATACGAGGACATTCCCGACGAAGTTGCAAAATATAATTCCGCAATGGAAAGTGACGCATGGCAACTGTTCTTCGACGGTGCCTCCAGGACTGGTCCCAAGGAAAACATGGTTTCAGGGGTAGGAATCATCCTGGTCACTCCTGATAAACTCGTAATCTACCGAGCATATTCTCTTAGCGAGCCATGATCCAACAATGTGGCAGAGTACAACGCTCTGCTAATCGGGCTCCAAGTCGCCAAAGAGCTGGGGGTCGAGTCCCTGGAAGCTTTCGGTGGTTCTCTGCTTATCGTCAATCAAGTCAGGGGAATATATGAAGTCCGAAATCCAGACCTCATCCCCTATCACCAAGCAACGGTCGAGATAGCCATGACATTCAAAGGGTTCTTCCTAGAGCACGTACCTCGATCTCAGAATCTGGAAGCTGATGCCCTAGCCAGTCTAGCTGCGGATTTAGCCACTCCTATAAGAAGGCAGAATTCGGTAATCCTTCTTAACAGAGATTTATTCTGTATAAAGAACAACCTTCACATAGAACGTAGCTACGCTGTGAACACAGATCCCCTAGAAGAGACTGGAGAAGTCCCTTCATAGATTTTGTCGTATACAGAATCTTGCCGGAGGACCCCAAAGAAGCAGTATCCGTCAAAAGACGATCATTACGCTTCTACTTCGATGCATCTTTATAATGCCTATATCGTCGGACCTACGACGGACTGCTATTGAGATGTCTCTCTGACGACGAAGCACAGCAGATTATCCGGAAAGCTCACGACGGCGTATGCAGAGCATATCAGCCCGGTCCTAAGCTACAGGATCGTATCAGGAGAATGGGCTATTACTGGCCCACTATGATCGCAGACGCGATCAACTATACAAGACAATACAGAGCCTGTCAGGTTCATACAGACTTCATACATCAACCGTCTAAATATCTACATCCTACGGTTGCATCCTGGCCTTTCGAAGCATGGGGTATGGATATAATTGGTCCTATTCACCCGTCTTCTTCCAGAGGTCACCGGTTCATACTGGCCATCACGGATTACTTCTCCAAATGGGAAGAGGCGATCCCTCTTGCTGAGGTAAAGGCGTCTAATGTGATCAGCTTCATCAAGCATCACGTCATTTATCGCTTTGGGATTCCCCAAAGGATAATCCATGAGAATGGGCCTCAGTTCATCAGCCAAGCGTTTCATCGATTTTGCGATAAAAATCGGATACATAATATTGCCTCTATGGCATATTATCCAGCTGCTAATGGTCTGGCTGAAGCTTTCAACAAAACCATTATCAAACTCTTGAAGAAGTTCGTCTCTTCAAACAAAAGAGATTAGAATGAGAAGCTGGGCGAATGTCTCTGGGCATACCGCACAACGGTACGAACACCGACAAGTCGTACCCCATTTTCACTAATCTACGGGAGCAAAGCAGTTCTCCCCATTGAAATCCAGATCCCGTCACTCAGGATAGCCGTGACTAATGAGCTGACTCAAAAAGGAATGGCTTGTTAAGGCTTCAAGAGCTAGAAGGATTAGACGAGAAATGCCTCCAAGCTCAACAGCGCATCGCGCTCTACCAAGCACGCATTTCCAGAGCTTTCAATCATAAAGTAAAGAAAAGAGTGTTCAAAGTCGGCGAGCTAGTTTTAGCCGTAAGAAGGCCGATGATTCTTACCCACAGGAGTAAAGGCAAATTCCAGCCCAAGTGGGAAGGCCCTTATGTGATCGAGACAACGTTCTCAAACGGCGCTTACAGGTTAGCCCAGCCTAATAGAGACCTGTTAATGGCTCCTATCAACGATAAATTCCTGAAAAGGTACTATGCTTAACCTCCTCTGCTCAAGTAGAATATAGCGAGAATCTCAATTCTGACAAAACTACTTCCAAAACGAAACTAGTTGGGTCATATTCTATTATGTCCATATAACCTCTGAATAGATATGTTCGACTAATTTAGAAAATGCGATACCTATCACATTCATATTACCTCTGATAGCGTCTTGTCTACCAACTTTAGTCAAAGCATATTCTATCATGTCCGTATGACCTATGAATAGATATATCCTACCAAAGCATATTCTATCATGTCCGTATGACCTCTGAATAGATATGTCCTGCTAAAAGTTTATCGAGAGTCTATCACGTTCATACTACCTCTGATATCACTCTCGCCCAAACCTGTTATTTACATTCCGAAATGATGGGTCCACAGAGTCAGAAAAGATTCGCTTTATTTATTCCCAAAAAGAGCAGAATTATATTTGGGAAGCAAAAAGAAGAAAGGGTACATCATTGTGGGGGAGCGGTCAGATCGCGAATCAGCTGTACCAGTACAGCTATCCTCTCATTCCTGGAAACCAAGGCATCAGCGCAGGCCCGCTCCAGCCGTGCCTCGGGATTGCTCATAAAGGACAGCTCGGCCCTTGCCCGAAGAGAGCCAGCACGGGCAGCTTCTGCACGCTCCAGATCCCGGCGTGCTGTGCTCAGTCGACCAATCGCTACATCTAGACCTGCCGACGACTAAGAAGCCCACTCCTCTGCCAGAGCGAGTTTTTCCTTCAACTTGCGGGCCCTCGCTACGTTCCCTTCATGCTCGGATTGGTACTTCGTCTGAAAAGCAAGAGCCTTCGCCACGACAGCTTCTCTTTCATCCATCTCCAGCTTATGTGCTTTGATGGAGTTATCTAGGCTTTCCAGCTGTTTAGTAAGTCGCGCAGTCATGAGATCGTATCTGGCCTGGACCTCAGCTTCAAGGCTGCCCCGAGCCAGCTGCAAGTATTCGTTAATAGGTTGCTCCAAACCATTAACCATCGCCTCCAGGGCGTCAGCTACCCGAGAATCGCCGAACTCCCTGACCGCCCCGATCAAAAACTGAGAAGCCTTCTTCAGACGCTCAAAGTCTAGATTCTTCGCCAACACCATTGATATCAGCGTTTTCAAACTGGTGTAAAAGAGGTTGGTATATTGCTCGGTCAGCACAACTAGATCCGATTGGACGTCAGGAGTGGCCGCGATATTGGCGAGTCCCCCTCCAGGAATGATTGCAGACGAGGTGGCCACAGTCGCCGCCTCGACGGGTGGTGCGACCGAAGGAGGTGCGACAACGACGATCGAAGTCATCGGCATACTCGCGAGAGGCGAGTTCACGATAACGGGTTCGTCCTCCTCTTGAGATGACGAAACCACTCCGGGCGAGCTGGCCCCCGAAGATATTTCCTCCTCGAAGTCGGGCGCCTCCGTATCATCGCCAGGAGCCCGAGCAGAGCCGAAGGTGCTTCAACGCTATACTCCCCGTGGACGCCGTCCCCTGAGAAGAGGACAAGAAAGTTGATATCAATATGATGGTAATCTTTCTAAGAGGAGACATAAAGATGACATTTACCCGTAGCCAACGGTATATATGTCACATCTGCAGCCGATGTAGCTAAATCACATCTTAATGACGCAATACGAACTATCATACCTGGAGAAGGGGGTGGGCCCACCGACATCGCCAGGTGCTCTACCGAGCCTTCACCAAAATGCAGTCGAGGTTCGTCAGCTGGAATCTCGCTAGGCATGCTCACGGACACGGCAGGAGTTTTATCCGTTGCTGGTCTAAGGAAAGATTCTCTCATTTGCCTCAACCACGCAGGCGATTTCGTTCCACTACCGGAGGCGGTGGCAGCAACGGCAGACTCAAGCAGTGGTTCTTCGGCACCGCCAGCCAAAACTGAGGGTCCCTCTCCGAAAGGCGAGGAACCTCCAATCAAAGAGACATCCCCAACAGGGTAGACAGCAGGATCCTCTCTAGGAGCCTCAATACCAAGAACGCGGAGAGGACGAGCAACCATCTCCTTCCTCCTCTTACGAAGAGAAGCCTCCTTGGGAGCAAGAGCCCTTCGCTTCCCAGAGACTACCAAAGCCCCCGCAGGCGGAGGCACTTCACACATCGGCACCGACACCAGAGGCTCATCCGGAGTGACGAACTCCTCACCCTCGTCAGAAGAAACCGAGGGGACTTCGACTCTTCCCCCGGGCTTGGGAGAAGGTACCCTAAAGCTTCTACGTATGTCAAAATTGCGATAAAAGGTGTTGATCGCCACGTAGAACTGGGCATACGAATGGAGGATGCGCAGCTCCATGGAGAGTGTGACGACCGGCACGATAAAGATTGATCCTGTGCAACCCATGATAAAATATCGCCATCCTCTGACTCCATCAATGAGTCCGCCCCGGGACCTGAAGCTGGTGACGGCATTGCCCACGTGCAACTGATCGTACCCAAACTGCCTGGCAAACTGACTAGGCAAGTAGGGCTCAAAGAAGCAATGATCTTCGCTCCTGTACAGCAAATGGGAGGGTCTAATACAGACCAACCAATTAAAAGCTTCTGGAGAAAGATTGGTCTTCTCTCCACCTAAATCCTCAAGCCTAATCTCCGACTGATTGCGATGTACAGAGGGGACAGTGCAGAGGAGCTTCCAGCAATGACTGAGGTTCAGCACCAGCCGACAGTCTAAAACTGTATTCACGTTCCAGGGAGAGTCCTTGTAGTTCAGCAAGAAACTAACCCCCGAACTACTGCCAGGGCCGGGAGACATCACCCAGGGGTTGTGAAGAATTAACCATCCCATCAAGTACAGGTATGGTAATTCTACCCTGGGAAAGCTATCACGCCGAGCTTCATCGACGAACAGCCCATCGGTCATGGCTCTCAAGCCAGCCTGTATACGGCACACCATGGCAGGGAGCAAGCCTAGTCTTGCCCCGAACACCAGACGCACGGCAGGCCACAGGATGTTCCGGTGAATGCGGTCCACGAACGCGATGCCGGGCACCACGACTCGACGCAGCCAAATGGAGAGAAAGCCAGCCAGCCGGGCTTCCTTAGACAGAGGCCTGCGGCAGCGCCTCAAGTAACTGTAGGCCTTAGTGCCTTCAGGATACTTTCCTACCCCGTCATTGAGAATCTGATCTGGAGCTTTAGCATCCTCCATAAGATCCTCGATGACCTGGGCACTGAGCACGCCCAAACAATTCACGGGCTCATTCTTGCCCCCCAAAACTTTCTCCGACTTGGCGGCCCTGGCCCGGTGGAAGAAGAGGTAGGACGTCCACTTAGTGGTGTGAGCCAAATCAGAAGGCTCATCATAAAAAACGGAGCACGCGAAGTAGTGGCACATCAGCTCCTGATACACCTCCAAAACCTGAGGGTCCGAGTCCTCCAACTCCCGGTTGGTGGGAACATACCCTTCATATGGGGTATCCCCCATCGGCAGTCTCGGGATCACTGTCATCTCATGGAGGGCCAACCCCAACTCCCACAGTGGAGTGGCGAAGGTCCCGGTGAGCAGAATGTATCGCTCCATCAGTGCCAGAAATAGGTTAGGGTTGGGAGGCAACCCAACACTCGTCGCACTCACAGCAGCAAACAGTCCAATGCCGTCCAGCTCTCTCCGAAAATGCTTCAAGGCCCAGTCAACTAGGCAAGCCCATCAGAGGTTTGTTGGGGTGATCCACCCATTGCACCGAGGATTCTCCTTGGGGTATACCCCCCTCGCCCCATGAAGTCGTTACAGAAAGTCGGCAATTGGACCGGCTGGATCACTGAACTGTCTTCACTCGGGACGCTGCCCGGGCACAGTCCCCTGAACACCGTCACAACGCCGGAAGGGCGGCTGACAAATGACCCCTGGTCAGCTCCTTTCAGATGAAAGATCTTTCCCGGCTTGCCGTGAAGATCGGGAGTCAGCGTCCACGATATCCTCCTGGAATGTGTCGCATGGGAGAAAGCCGAGATGGGATAATCTCTCGGCATCGTTGGCAGATACAAGACCACACTCTCGGCGAGAAAAATCCAGGGTTCTCTCTTAGGCTTCGTCTGGGACTGTTTGTCAATCATGTCCCCAAAGAAAAAAGCCGGCTTTATGTACTGGTCCCCGTCTATGTACGTCAGGGGCTCCCCGTTAATCATGTTCAGCAATATCCTCTCGCCCTGAGCCGATATCAAGATCGCCCTTCCTTCAGGATACTGGGGTCCGGAGATAGAAAATGTCACGTGGGACAGATCCTCCAGATAGTTTGAGTGCAGCATCCCGGCAGCGGAACCCATCACCTCGGCCAGTGGAGACTCATGCAAGTTAACTGCAAAAGTGTAAGAAAAACACGTCATTACAAATCTTGCAACATAAAGACCAAGAAACGACAGTCTGTGCTTTACGCCAAGACTGTACAAAATTTGGTCATTTTACGCCGGAAGTCACATCCAGAAACGTAATTGGCGGTATACAGTCCGTACTTTACGCCAGACTGCCAAAATTCTAGTTATTACGCCAGAGGTCCCATCCATAAGCGTAAAACTAAAATTTTATAGTATACACCAAGTTTTCGGCAGTCAGAGCTTTTACGCTCAAAACTGCGAAAACATAAAGTTTTTACGCTAGCACATTAGAAATGTGGGCGTAAAAGATAAAAACGTCTCTGTGCGTCATCTTCCTCAAAGAGGCTATCAGCACAGAAGATGACCTAGCGCGGTCACGTTCAACATGTGCGAAGGATTTTTTGTCATTCTTTGTCATCCCAAAGGCTCTACCTCTAAGGCCGGGTGCGCTACTCGTCGGCGGGATGCTTCGCTCAGAAGAAAGTTCACGTTGCCCGACCGAAGACTCTCGCGCTGGGGCAGAAGAACGAGAAGAAGAACCTATACTCTTTCCCTTAGTGGAGGGGATTTGTTTCGACGCCATTTCTGAAAACTCGGAGTGCTCGGAGAAAGAACGAGAGAAAAAACTCAAACAGTCGAAGGCTCTCTTTCGCAGAAGACGGATGAAAAGTTTTTCTCTCAAAAGCTTGGGATATATATAGAGTTCGGGTCAACTCCTCGAATCCTCAAAACCCGAACCAAATCTCCTAATTAATATTCGGTTATGATTGGGTCCTACGTCAGCCTATTATTCAGAGAAGGCGGACAGTCAACGAATTCGAAAAGTTTTTCGCGCAAAGCAGGTCAGCGATTCCTACGCTAAGGAGCTTTCTACGCTTGACAGCAGCAGATCTAAGGTTTTACGCTCGTAAGCTATAAGTCTATGGTTTTACGCCCGGATGCCTTTGTGCTCGGTAGCTTTTATGCTCGAGAGGCTACAAACCTACAACTTTACGCTCAGCAGATACCAAATTGATGATCTCACGCTCAGTGGCGTTTAGTTTACGCTCAGAAGCAATAGATCTGCAACTTCACGCTCGGAGAAATTTTCTTTTCAGAGGCTACAAATCTACAGTTCTACGCTAAGAAGCTTTCTACGCTCGACAGCTACAAATCTACGGTTTTACGCTCGCAAGCTATCAGTCTATGATTTTACGCCCGGATGCCTTTGTGCTCGGTAGCTTTTATGCTCGAGAGGCTACAAACCTACGATTTCACGCTCGGTGGCTTTCTACGCTCAATAGGCTACGAACTCAGGATTTTCAGCTCATCTACACTACGGATCTCTGACTTTCCGCATATCCGAACAGTTCTCAAGGCGGTCGACTACAGGAGTTCACACAGAAGATACTCCTTCTTGACCTCAAAATATCCCAAGTACCCGAAACATACAGAGTTCAAACATTGAGAAATTACTCTTCTCGGGTCAATTGGAGGTTCATCCAGACTCCAGTCTGAATATCTCGTCTATCAAGATGGCAACTCAGTTTGACAGCCATTTCTCGACCCTATTCCAAGGGATTTTTGAGAAATCATTCTTGAAGACGAAGTCTGAACAAAAATTCTGTTCATCAGAAGTAAAAATAATAGTCCAGAACTCTACGCGGTTCCTCAGTCCTAGCAGCAGGACAGTTCTAAATGTTCAAAATGCTCAACAGGGTTCTATGGACTATTCGCTATGCGTAAAAGACTGGACCTAGCACTCTTTCTATATAGAGTCAGCGTAAAGAATCAGACGTGTCGAAGCTACACATATTCAGACTTCACAGCAACGTATGGCAAAACGATCATATGCAGAGAAGAAAGACAATTTTATTAAAATCAAAATCATGATTACATATGAGAAAATCCTGTCTACAAGGGGTTTTTCTTTATTTTTTATGGTTACATATGAGGAAAATCCCGTCTACAAAGGATTTCCTCATCTTTATTGGAAGGCCGCCCAGAATCTGTTCTACCGGGTTCTCGCATCGGTGCAGGTCTTTCTCTTCTTCCATGGCAGTTCATCGACCACCACAGTCATGAACAAGAAGATCGATGACGGGAAGATACAGAACTGGGCATGCATAAATGATGCAGATCCCATGCTCCGTACGCCATGACCGATCCAGTTGAGGCTTCTTTAAGACCCAACTCGATCGAGGACAGCAGTTACAGTTTGTTTGCTCTTGTCCGCGGAGGTCTCAGGGGGAAATATACAGCCTGCAAGCTGTATGGTCTAATATGACCCTTCCCTTCTCCTGGAAGAACCGCCATATAAAGTTGTTGATTATCCCGAGCAAGGGAGGCTGAGATATCCTTCCATGATCCATCATTGCAGTGGACACTTGCTCGAAAATACCGTCTTTTTCGGCTCCTTACACGCTGGAAGAACATGATCTCCTTCTTCCTCAGGCCGGCCCGACGAACTCCGGCGATCATCTCTGCGTGGTGATGGAAATGTGGGGAGAACAGGTTAACCCCCCAGCCTTTTTATAGGCGAAAGAGATCACACCGATCCCCAATAAATCCGCCATAAAGTCAGCATCGACCATTTCAATACTCCATTCAGAAACGTTTCGAGTTACGAGGAGCGGTTCATGCTTCATTCAAAGCATTTCAAATTTCGAGGAATTTGAAAGCTTTGAAGGGGGTCTTGTAGAAGCATGAAAAATACGTTGGGAAACTCTACGCAGCATATTGATGCAGAGCAGCGTAAACAGAGTCCTACAGAGCCATCAAGCGTACAAACAGAGCTTTTTTTGCTAAACACAGCGTGAAATATTAAAAGCTCAAAAGACCATCCGCGTAAGTACAGTATGTCCAGGATGCTTCAGCGTAAAACAGGGTTCTTCGTCGTCTCCTGGGCGAAAAAACCCATCCGCTTTCAATATAGCATTAAAGTGTACAAGGGAAGCTTCGTGTTCTCCGAAGTGAACCTGTCAGATCCTGCAATGAACCTGACGTCTGGACTTCTGACAAAGGGATACTGCACGGCTACCCAGACGACGGCTATAATGATGGCACAACACTACAACCCAGGCTGTCATTTATCGCTATCTCCTTTGCGTAAACTGCTTTTACGTGCACAAAGGGATACGCTGCTATGTTTTACATAGGCAAACATGAGCTGTTTACGCTCTGCAGTAGACAAATCGCCTGCCATATCAAAAGTTGCACTCTGTACGGGGCTCGAGGCACGTCTCTACGTCCAATGCACAGAGCGATGATAGTTGCTCGAGGCACGTCTCTACGTCTAAATGCACAGAGCGGTGACAGTTTCTCGAGGCACGTCTCTACGACTGATGCACAGAAGGGCTGCAGACCTTCAAAAACATGCCTCTGTATTTAATGCACAGGATGGTGGCAAATCTCGACATTTAATGCAAGAGATTTGATTATATCTTCAAAAGCCGTAATTCCAGCTAAGACGTCCACATCAGCACTCTGGCACGGTACGCAGCGGCTTCTACGCCCATTTGGCTTCTACGCCCACTCGGCTTCTACGCCCATTTGGCTTCTACACCCACTCGGCCTCTACGACCATTTGGCTTCTACGCCATGGTGACAGACATTGGCTTCTACGCCCACCTCTTCTACACAAGGGATACCTACCTACGTGGCTTCTACGCCATGATCTTCGTAGCGATTATACGCATTTTGTCCCTTAGTTGGACCCGTGTCACACGCTCATTCAAAGGATCATCTATACGCAGGCATTGGTTATTTTAACCGTTGTGTAAAAGGGTGCTGTACTTTCTACTCCTCGGTTTCTATACCGACGGAGTGGTCACTGTCACTAAAACTCTATAAATAGAGACCTCTATCAATGAGGAACAAGGTCGATAAATTGCAAGGTCGGAAAATTGGTCAAGAAAACCAATATTAGATCCAAGGTCGAACTTCCAAGAAAGATCGAACCAGAGGTTAAGAGAGAGAGAGAGAGAGAGAGAATCCGGAGCTCAGGCAAATAGTAGGGATCGACGACTTTGGCATCGTGCATGTAAACTCCGTCATCCAAAATAGGTACTTTGTGTATATTTTATATTATTATATTTATTATATATGTTGAATTTATTTAGAATATGCTCTTAGTTAATTAGAAAATAAATTTCTTGATATATTTACTTATATAAATATTTATTTAGAATTATTTTAGGTTATTTTAGATTTTTGGAGATTTTTCTAGAATTTTTGGTAATTAAAACTTAGAAAACATAAATTTCCAGGACTTCTATGATTTACTATACGACCATACTTGCATGTCGTTCCTTCCAAATATTTATTTTAGTTTAAAATATTTAATTATATTTTTTGTAATTTATTTAGAATTTTAAGAAATTTATTTAGATTTTAAAATTATTTAGGATTTATTTGGATATATATAGTCTTAATATTAGATAGATACTAATTTAGTGTTAATAGATATTAATAAGATTTTATAAATTATTTGTATTATCTTTAATTATATTTAAGATTATAAATTATTGAGATAAATTCAAACTCTATTTTAAATTAATTCAAATCCTGAACCTACTAGGAAATCAACTTCATGCATATCCTATCCTTATTTAAATTCATCATAATCCTATCCAAATTAACTAATCCTATTTGTATTTAATTAAGTAGTGTCCACCATTATAAATATCTTATCTTTCATATTTTTCTTCCCCAAACTCCTCTCTTTTTCGTCAAAAAATACTCAAAATTCGTCATAAATTCAGTCTCATTTTCTACTAGTTATGACGAATTAAAAATACGATATCTCCTAGCTCCGGACTCCAAACACGCTCCAGTTTTTTTTTTGTTAGAACGATAATGAGGTTAGCTTTCTGATAATATAAATTGTTTTTCTAAATTATTAGTATTAAATTCTGGAAAATTCGTAGAGCACAGCATGTCCGAAAATAGACGTGTTTCGATGTTTTTACGATTCCGGGAGAACCAGGAGTCAGAATCACGAATCGTTTAAAGTTTCGGAAAGCTAATGTCGAGATCATTGATATATATTTTTCTCAGAATTTATTTCGAAGTATTTACATACTGTTAATTCTGTAGAACTTTTAGGTTAGAATTTAACCATCGGTGCACAATACAAAATTTGTATGTGCCATAATTTCCAAACGAATTTGAATTCAGACGAGCTATAAATTCCATTATGTTTTTGATGCTAAAATCTACAGGAAATCATACATGAAAGTCGAGTTTGTATCGGTTGACTTTTTGGTCAACAGATCGCCTCGATTTGCGTGCCATGAGTCTCGAGTTGATAAAATTCAGTTTCTTTGGACAAAATTTAGGAATTAACATAAAAATCAGAATAATAAGATTAAAATAAGATTTTAGAGTAATTATTCCAGAATTAAAGAAATTAAAATAAATTAATGGTTATATTATTATATAGTTATATGAATATATATGTAAGTAAATGCTAATTGATAATTATGACTAAATATTCAGACTGTATGACCCTAGGACATCGTGGACTATCCCATACTTACCTTGACCATGTTGACCCTAAGAACTTGTGAATTTGTCTGTCTTGCGTACACTAACGTACTGACATAGACACCTGTCAGTTGACTGACTGATTTCGTACAGTACTTGAAGACGCGACACCCGCGTAATTTAATGCGTAATTGACCGTGTTAGATGACTAGTGTTACCCCTAGTATACCCCCTGATTCCAGTGTAAATATGGTTAAGTATGTGCTAGTGTAATGACTAATGATTCTATTATATTATATTTATGTGTACATAGGATATTGGATTGTTCTGCGCGATTTCTGGAGCAGGTTATTGGTACATTGCAGCTTCCTTGTCAGGCAAGTATACCTTGCCATTGTACTATTATTTATATTCCATATGTTGCATGCATCTTTGTTTTCTGTCTTTAGTTCATATATTTTAACTGTTATATAAAATGCGCGCGACGGTGACATCGCGGTATATTTTTATTTATGTATTTGTATTGACCTTGTTTATGAGACTACCCCATCATCATGTAGCATCTTTAGGTTCATTGGCCGTGACACAGTTGTTACACGAGTTGTGAGTCTCATGTAGATCACGGACTTGCGTGCAGGTTGGCCTCCTGTACGTGTGGGCCGTGCGTTAGGAATAACTGCTGTTAGAAACTTTGCATGCTAGAAGACTTAGCAGTTATTAGAGGTCTATGGACGTAGCCTATTGTAGTACGGTGGTCCCATCCTTGTCCTTGTTTGGTTGGAGGATTGGGCTAGGGTACTAAGGATAGGCTATGGACCAAATCGTGTCATAGATGTGACATGCTTAGAGCATGGGGTGGGGAGAATAACAAGTATCACATTTGGGCTCCTCTGCACTTTTCTTGTGTAACCTGTACGCTCCGCCGGAGATGCGCGGTCATGATGACACCTATACTACTTGGCGGGCCTCCGGTGTTCGAAAGACGCCGTGCCTTTGTAGGCCCCTGGATCTCCAAGAGAACTATGCCAATCCCATTTTAGCCAGATAGCCCACGCGTTGGAAAAGTTGTTCTTAAACTGCATTCACTTTAGACGGTTAGGTGACCCATTGGATATTTATTTCAGTACTTTATTGGCATGTGTTTAAGTATCTTGTTATGTCCCTCTGAGGACCTGGTCCGCTGCCAGGTGTACCTATTTTTTGAGTATTTGCAGGAGCGTAGATTTGGATGGTTATAGATGCTTCGTGGATGTCTTCTCTTCGAGCCGTGATTGATAGCTGGTACTTATATTGTTTGAGTGAGTTGTACTTATATTGTATTTACTTTTCTCATTTGAGTTGGTAGTGGATTTGTTTCCATCCAACTATCATCCTTAGATACTTCTTATTGAGATCTAGTTTCATAGATACTGTTTATTTATCTCTATATGATTTTGGTGGATGAGGTTTAGATTTTACCCTATGACTTGTGACATATGTTTATACCACTTGTGGATTTTGTATTCATATTACAGCGTATGTATGGATTTGGTTTCCATATATTGCAGTTGCCATATCCATGCGGCTGGCATGCTTACGTGTTCCTAGTCCTACGTATTTGGGACTGGGACGTGACATGTTTTTGTGGTGGCCCATGCAGGTCGAGAGCATATTGTCTCGGTTACATTACTGTACCGAACAAGCCTGCACATAGGACTAGAGTATAGGATCTCATCCACAATTGACTATGATTCACCTTCCTCCTCTATGATCTATTCGAACAATTGTATCCTGCTTGATTCCTGTACTTCCCTAATAAGTTCCTTGAGTATATATAGCCTTCTGCTAGAATATAGGAACCCCTGTTATTAGGATGATAATTATGGTAGCACACCTATTTAGAATACAACGAGATTATAGATACACCCTAAGTTTAGAATATCTAGTAATCCTTAGAATTCCTTATCTTTAGAATTGATTTACCATTACCCCCTGATGTATTATGAAGACTTGAGAGTAGTATAGACACTACTAGAGTTAGTTAGAAGTTTTACCATAATGTTTGGCCCTAGTATTGAGGAACCAATGGAGAACCAATAATGAACATTAGGACTGTACCTAACCCTCATAATTGGATAGTATTAGAGAACTATAAAACTTATGTCATTGTCTTGTTACTAGTAGACAGCACCCTAGGAAGCCTAGAGGAATGTAATCAACCCTTTCCCTTGATCATACCCCGAACATGGCAACTAGCATGCCACCCCCTTAGAGAACCATGATGCTATCTAGAGCCCTCTATTTTTGATTTCATAACTTGTCCCCCTGCAACCTTAGCGTTCGCTAATTATGTGACGACTAAATTATGATTCTTCTTTCTTCATCATTTAACTCGTGCCACATAACTCGTATGATTGAAGGCCAAGTAATCTTATTCTATGTTAGGACATGTAGTTTGCTAGGGTATAGCTTGGTAATTTAAACTTTGAATTTTGTGCGTGATAGTTGGGATTTGATAGTTTGCGTAGTTTCCTTAGGTTGTGACCTAATGATTACCCATTAGCTTTAAATCACGAAATTTGTACCCATAGCTCGATACGAGTTAAATCCCTTTCCCCTTAACGGCTAGTAACTCTTCTATCCCTACGATTGACACATGTTCTATGAGCACTTGACCCTTACCTATATAATGCAATAGGAGACCCTAATAAGAGTTTCTGTTCTATGTATATGTGCAAGGTTATTTTTGTAGGTATCCTTAAGACAATACAATAGTAGTTAAATTATTTTAAATTGGGTGGTATACCTCACCACCTAGTATCATATAGCCCTTGTGATCCATTGATGAAGTGTAACAGAATGACATTAATTGTATGCTAGCAAAGACGATAGTGTTTATTCAGACGATAGGATTTAGAGGTCCATGTCCCTATTGGTCGACTAGCGACTTAGACAAGGAATTAGTATGACAACTGTAGAGATTGTGCAGTCTTTCATTATTATTGCTTATTTTGCTTTTGTTTTTGTGAATTTGAATTGTTATGAACCTTCTTTCATCATAATCTAGCGTATTCATATTTGCTGTACTACCTTGACTTATGCTGCTATTATAGCCTAGTTTTTGCAAGCTTATTCTTTATTGAGCTTGTTCATGACATACGTATTATTGGGGGCCCACAATAATATATTTCAGAATCAGTGTATTAGGGTCTAGCTAACCTTAGTGTGCTTGGTTCGCCCTTCGCATAACTACTTTACGTGGATTAAGATATGTAGTGATTAGTAGACGAATATACTTACCCTCTAGATACGACAAAGCATATCATATCAAGTACATAACTGCACCGATGTGAGCATGCGAATAGGAAATTTCCAAATTAAGATTTTAATCCACAACTGTCTTGACAATTCCCAATTAAATTCTTTAAACGCTTTGATTCCCATACATCCATTCTATTACCCCTCCTTGAACTCTTTTCCATTGCTTTCCGTCTTTCCTTGTTTCAGAAAGACGAAATCTAGTGCTTGGATATAAGTGATACACGGATAGTACAAGATATACCCCATAGGCCAATCACATTATTTGGTGACTATCTTTCATAATTGATTAAGGGCATATCACATATGATATAGTTGGTGTTAAAGTTTTGAGGATTGAATGACATGAGAAAATAAATTGAGGAATATTTTTCTTAAGTGTAAGAGCCTTATGTGATAGATGGGTAAATTCTAAGTTGGGTAGAAATTGCAGTATTAAACTTGAGGAGAATTCTTTTAGATTGTGATCAAGTAGGATTAGATTGAGAGATTAAGTCCTTTTAAATGTGGAGAATTTTAAAAGAGGGATTAAGATAATGAGGATTTAATGAATTTTAAAAATCTTGATATTGAGGACCCAATATTTATACTTTGAGCACATGATTTAAATTTTGAATATTGAAGGATGAATCATCGATTTAAATTTTGAGGATAAATATAGAATTTTAGACTTGAACAATTGGTTAATTAGATTTAAATTTTATAATTTGATGATTTGAATTAAAAGTTCAATTTTAATTGTTGGGTCACCTATTTGAAATATTGAGGATGTAAATTGAGTTTAAATATTTGAATAGTACAAAATTCTTAAGTTAAGAATAGGAATAAGATTTGATTAGAATTATTTATTGTTCAAAGTCTAGAGGAGATTATGATAGTTGGAAATTATGATATAAATTTTGATGTGGGATGTCATATAGACTTGAGTCAGATTTGGATGTTGATTATTTAAAAATCGAGAAAAGATTACGATAGGTTGAATTTTGATTTAAACAGTGGTTATATTAATTTTGAAGTGATCGCGATAGATTCGAATAGATTTTGTTATTTAAATTTTTGGAAGAAATTGCGATTGACATACCTTATGTACGAATGTGAAGGATTTAACAAATTATGTCTTATTTTAATTTCGAGGACGAAATTATTTTAAGTTGGGTAGATTGTAAACTCCCTCACCCAAAATAGGTACTTTGTGTATATTTTATATTATTATATTTATTATATATGTTGAATTTATTTAGAATATGCTCTTAGTTAATTAGAAAATAAATTTCTTGATATATTTACTTATATAAATATTCATTTAGAATTATTTTAGGTTATTTTAGATTTTTGGAGATTTTTCTAGAATTTTTGGTAATTAAAACTTAGAAAACATAAATTTCTAGGACTTCTATGATTTACTATACGACCATACTTGCATGTCGTTCCTACCAAATATTTATTTTAGTTTAAAATATTTAATTATATTTTTTGTAATTTATTTAGAATTTTAAGAAATTTATTTAGATTTTAAAATTATTTAGGATTTATTTGGATATATATAGTCTTAATATTAGATAGATACTAATTTAGTGTTAATAGATATTAATAAGATTTTATAAATTATTTGTATTATCTTTAATTATATTTAAGATTATAAATTATTGAGATAAATTCAAACTCTATTTTAAATTAATTCAAATCCTGAACCTACTAGGAAATCAACTTCATGCATATCCTATCCTTATTTAAATTCATCATAATCCTATCCAAATTAACTAATCCTATTCGTATTTAATTAAGTAGTGTCCACCATTATAAATATCTCATCTTTCATATTTTTCTTCCCCAAACTCCTCTCTTTTTCGTCCAAAAATACTCAAAATTCGTCATAAATTCAGCCTCATTTTCTACTAGTTATGACGAATTAAAAAGACGATATCACCCAGCTCCGGACTCCAAACACGCTCCAGTTTTTTTTTTGTTAGAACGATAATGAGGTTAGCTTTCTGATAATATAAATTGTTTTTCTAAATTATTAGTATTAAATTCTGGAAAATTCGTAGAGCACAGCATGTCCGAAAATAGATGTGTTTCGATGTTTTTGCGATTTCGGGAGAACCAGGAATCAGAATCATGAACCTTTTAAAGTTTTGGAAGCTAATGTCGAGATCATCGACATATATTTTTCTCAGAATTTATTTTGAAGTATTTATATACTGTTAATTCTGTAGAACTTCTAGGTTAGAATTTAACCATCGGTGCACAATACAAAATTTATATGTGCCATAATTTCCAAACAAATTTGAATTCAGACGAGCCATAAATTTCATTATGTTTTTGATGCTGAAATCTACAGGAAATCATACATGAAAGTCGAGTTTGTATCGGTTGACTTTTTGGTCAACAGATCGCCTCGATTTGCGTGCCATGAGTCTCGAGTTGATAAAATTCAGTTTCTTTGGACAAAATTTAGGAATTAACATAAAAATCAGAATAATAAGATTAAAATAGGATTTTAGAGTAATTATTCCAGAATTAAATAAATTAAAATAAATTAATGGTTATATTATTATATAGTTATATGAATATATATGTAAGTAAATGCTAATTGATAATTATGACTAAATATTCAGACTGTATGACCCTAGGACATCGTGGACTATCCCATACTTACCTTGACCATGTTGACCCTAAGAACTTGTGAATTTGTCTGCCTTGCGTACACTAACGTACTGGCATAGACACCTGTCAGTTGACTGACTGATTTCGTACAGTACTTGAAGATGCGACACCCGCGTAATTCAATGCGTAATTGACCGTGTTAGATGACTAGTGTTACCCCTAGTATACCCCCTGATTCCAGTGTAAATATGGTTAAGTATGTGCTAGTGTAATGACTAATGATTCTATTATATTATATTTATGTGTACATAGGATATTGGATTGTTCTGCACGATTTCTGGAGCAGGTTATTGGTACATTGCAGCTTCCTTGTCACGCAAGTATACCTTGCCATTGTACTATTATTTATATTCCATATGTTGCATGCATCTTTATTTTCTGTCTTTAGTTCATATATTTTAACTGTTATATAAAATGCGCGCGACGGTGACATCGCGGTATATTTTTATTTATATATTTGTATTGACCTTGTTTATGAGACTACCCCATCATCATGTAGCATCTTTAGGTTCATTGGCCGTGACACAGTTGTTACACGAGTTGTGAGTCTCATGTAGATCACGGACTTGCGTGCAGGTTGGCCTCCTGTACGTGTGGGCCGTGCGTTAGGAATAACTGCTGTTAGAAACTTTGCATGCTAGAAGACTTAGCAGTTATTAGAGGTCTATGGACGTAGCCTATTGTAGTACGGTGGTCCCATCCTTGTTCTTGTTTGGTTGGAGGATTGGGCTAGGGTACTAAGGATAGGCTATGGACCAAATCGTGTCATGGATGTGACATGCTTAGAGCATGGGGTGGGAAGAACAACAAGTATCATATTTGGGCTCCTTTGCACTTTTCTTGTGTAACCCGTACGCTCCGCCGGAGATGCGCGGTCATGATGACACCTATACTACTTGGCGGTCCTCCGGTGTTCGAAAGATGCCGTGCCTTTGTAGGCCCCTGGATCTCCAAGAGAACTATGCCAATCCCATTTTAGCCAGATAGCCCACGCGTTGGGAAAGTTGTTCTTAAACTGCATTCACTTTATACGGTTAGGTGACCCATTGGATATTTATTTCAGTACTTTATTGGCATGTGTTTAAGTATCTTGTTATGTCCCTCTGAGGACCTGGTCCGCTGCCAGGTGTACCTGTTTCTTGAGTATTTGCAGGAGCGCAGATTTGGATGGTTATAGATGCTTCGTGGATGTCTTCTCTTCGAGCCGTGATTGATAGCTGGTACTTATATTGTTTGAGTGAGTTGTACTTATATTGTATTTACTTTTCTCATTTGAGTTGGTAGTGGATTTGTTTCCATCCAACTATCATCCTTAGATACTTCTTATTGAGATCTAGTTTCATAGATACTGTTTATTTATCTCTATATGATTTTGATGGATGAGGTTTAGATTTTACCCTATGACTTGTGACATATGTTTATACCACTTATGGATTTTGTATTCATATTACAGCGTACGTATGGATTTGGTTTCCATATATTGGAGTTGCCATATCTATGCGGCTGGCATGCTTACGTGTTCCTAGTCCTACGTATTTGGGACTGGGGCATGACAGTGCATCCACCCTCTTTCGCAACCTTTGAAGCTGCTTTCTGTCTTCTACGGCACTTCTTCATCATCGTGTGGTCCAAGAGCTAAAGTGATCGACTGCAGATCAGACACCTATAGCAATATTTACCCAGATTAAATAAATTATACTCCCACATCCTCGTGTAGGATCAAATTGTACAAGTTTATTTGTAAACCAAAGAAGGCGGGTTTCGTGCAAACCTCGCATTATATACATTTCGTTCTTTCGTTTAATACCACAAACAACACGAGTACCCACTTAACATGGTAGAAGATAACATCTCCTGACGGGATCCATGTAGTACCAGTCCGTGAAATCACTGTGTCAGGATCAAGTATATAATTCTAGAACATGCATATTTACAATATTATGAATTAAAAACTATCCGAGAAATATACTCGCCTGAAGTCCTGAGCAAGGTGTGTCTCTCGATGTCCAAGCTGGTGTCACACAGACCTATATATGGTATGTTGCATCAATACAAGGTTCAAGAATAAAAATTAATTAAGTTGATACAATTCTAGGTCAATAAGCCATTTCTAGGTCAAACCAATAAAATCTAGGTTGCAAGAGTCTAATACTAAGTCACTAAGTTGATACATTATGAAACTAAACTATACTAACTAAACTAGGATACTACAAGACACTCAAAAAGCTGTATCCTAAGATACGCAAGTTCATTTATATGAAAATAGTGTTTTAGATATATATACAAGTCAATAATCATAATACTATATCAAAATAATACAAATACGATACCTTGGCCTTGCACGTGCCAATGCGTATCACACCTATCTCGATATCCAAACTCAATACCTTGGATATCAGCCCAATACCTTGGTATTACCTTGGTATCCCAAGGTAATCCAAAACTCTATTGATATAGCTAATACACATATAGAAGCCCCAACCAATATACTAACTATAACTAACAATATTATATACTAAGCTACTATAATAGATATCAGTACATAGGAAACTAACTATAATACACTACGTACATATCCATATATAATATACATACATATATACATATATACTCATATAGCTAACTATATATATACCAAGTATCACACTAACTATCTATTATATAGCAAGTATACATATATGTAACCAACTAACTATACCAATAACTACTAACCAACACCAAGCTAAACCAAACCTCAAATACCCAAACTAACAATACGGATACCTAGCTGACACAGGAACCAAAACCTCAATAACCTTGATAACTAATTAACCCAAAACATTAATACCCAGGAAACTGAAACTGATACACAGTGCTCCCCTAGTTGCTGCTGAATGCATTGATGCACACTGCACATCACTGCATCCTCAGGTTGTTGACACTGCTCCCTGCTATTGGTGCTTAGCACTGGCTGCTGATGCCCCTCTTCCTCGGCTGCACAAGCTAATGCACTGGCTGTGTATTGCTGCACAGTTGATACTGTACTCGAGACTGCAGTGGTCTGCTGCTGCACCTGCTGTGTAGTGGCTTGCTGCCCGAGTTTGTTGTGCCCCCACTGCTATGCAGGTAGCTGCAACTGATGTGCCTACACTGTTGTACTGCCCTCCCATTTTAAAATGCACAGTTTTTTTGATACTCTGCACGAGTACTGCACTGAGCAGTGCTCGTTTCCCCCATCTTGCTGTGCAGATACTTCTCATTGGCAGTTGACTGGGAATTCACACTGATGCACTCACTCACTAGCTCACACACAACACAAATGCACATAGCACACTCCAAACACAGCAAACTGATACCAACATAGCTCATAACTCATAATGCATATATTGTATACATAGCTATACACAATATACAATATACGTCTACCTATATCAAGCTCTTTCTCTATATATAAATACACCACTCTATCTATATAAATATATATATACAATCACATATACCTATATATATATATATATATATATATATATATATACTCATACATAAATACAAACACGCACATACATATATACACATAAATACTAACACACACACACACACACACACACACACACACACACACACATATATATATATATATATATATATATATATATATATAATAGTGTATATATGTGTGTATATATATATATATATATATATATATATATATATATATACACATATACGTATAGCAATAAGAGCAAAACACCAAACATGTGGAATGCACCGCACCTGTATCACATTAATTCTATGATACTCTTGCTATACGGCTCCAACACACGACCAAACGCATCTCGGAGGACACGATCAAGTCTAATACACTAAATATGAACAGTACGTATAGTAATTAGATTAACTACGTGTCCGTGTCATAATGTGATATGCACAAGGTCCCGTGTCGGAGAAAAACTCTCAAAATTAATCTGTTTTGTCAAATTGACGAGATACGACCTACACGTACCCAATTGTGGACACAACACTAGTCACAAACAAACAATCATATATCAATTTGATCTATTAGATCAATTGATAAATACTACATGTGCCAATCTTAAAATTCTCCCAAAATTGACACCAAAATGCATATAACTTCTGCCGTAGGTCTCCGATGAACCTAAAACTAATTTCTATGGGTAGCCTATGCATGTGGGTTGGTTTTTTATCGTTAAATCTTAGATTTAGAGTCTACTAGAAGAGAGAAAACTGAATGTACCTATTGGGAGATGGATTCCAATAAAAAATCTCCAAATAAAAAATAACTCATCTCCTAATAGATCTTGGCCTCCTCCTTCTTGATCCTTGCTTCCTTCTTGTAGATCCTTAATGTAGAAGCCTCAAATAAAGAATAGAGAAGGAATTTGTGAAGAAATTGGTGGAGGAATGAAGAAAATTGAAAAAGGGAAAACTCTAAAGGAATGGGAGATAAAATGAGAGAGACACTCTCTCTCACTCCTTCTCTAATGGTGCCGGCCCTAGCCCTCTCCCCAAGCTAGTATGAAATATCCTAATTACCCTTGGGGCCTCTCATGAAGAAATTAATTAGGGAGGGAAGGTTATAGTCTAATGGTTTCATTATTTAATCCAACCTCATAATCCATGAGCCTAATTCATGGGCTCAAACTAAACTCATCCAAAATATTAGTTCTTGCAACTAACTAAAATAAGTTAGATCTACTACACAAGTCTAAAATAAATCTATAACTAACAATCAATAAATAATACAATAATTAAATAATTATACATGCACAATATTTAAATATAATACATCCTAAAATAAAAATACCCATGTTAATTACCAAACTACCCTTGAATGAAAATGTGAGGATGACAATCCTACCCACCTTAAAAAAATTCGTCCTCAAAATTAAGGAAGAAACTATCTACCAAAAGCAAATAATACAATATAAGAAAGAATTATACCTCACGGCTCGAACAGATATGGATATAGCTTGCGCATCTCGGTCTCTCGCTCCTAGGTACTCTCTTCTGTCGAGTGATGCCTCCACGCAATATGCACCAAAGTAATCGTCTGGTTGCTCGGCACCTTCTTTCTCTGATCCAGAATCTCAACTAGCTGCTCTGGATAGCTAAGAGTAGGGCCCACCTCTATCTCCGAGTGATCCAACACATGACTGGGATCTGCTACGTACCGTCTCAGCTGCGACACATAAAACACGTTGTGCACTTCCTCCAGTACAGGTGGTAAGTCTAGTCTATTGGTAAGTCTAGTCTGTATGTAACTGCATCGACCCTTTCAAGAATACTGAAAGGTCCGACAAATCGTGGACTAAGCTTTCCGCCTCCACCGAAATGAATCATGCCACGTGTCGGAGAAATCCTCAAGAAAACCAGACTGCCAACCTAGCATGAAACACAACCTTAGCAATCTAACAAACAACAATCAAACATAAGCAAAACAAAATAAAATCTATACCTCAAACTCCAAGGTCTCCGGTGGCTATCGGCCCAATGTCGCTGTCTGTCCTGCGCCACTCGAAGTCTGTCCCTGATAAGCTTCACCTTCTCGCCTGCATCCACTACCATCTCTGGTCCCAATAAATCTCTGTCACCAACATCATCCCAAGACAACGGAGTACGGCATCTCCGTCCATACAATGCCTCGAATGGTGATATCTCGATGCTGGCTTGGTAGCTATTGTTGTGTGAAAACTCTACCAAGTGAAGGTGATCCTCTCAAGAACCTCAAAGATCCAAAACACAGGTGCATAGCATGTCCTCGAGAGTCTGAATAGTCCTCTTTGACTTTTCGTTAGTCTGAGGGTGATATGCGGTACTGAACTTGAGTTGAGTGCCTAAGCTAGCCTGCAAACTCCTTTAGAAGTGGAACATAAAGCGACTATCCCGATCCGAGACTACTCAGTGGAACACCCTGCAATCTGACAATCTGGCATACATACATCTCCGCGAGTCTCTCCGTAGATGTATCCACTTTGAATGGCAGAAAGTGGGCTGATTTGGTCAACCTGTCCACGATGACCCAAATTGCATCTTTTTCTCATAGAGAACACGAAAGTCCCGATACAAAATCCATGGTCACATATTCCCATTTCTACCCTAGAATGGGTAAAGGCTGAAGCAATCTACCTGGCCTATGTCTCTCCGTCTTGACCTACTGGCAAACTAAGCATCTGGACAAGAAGCTAGCTACCTCTCGCTTCATGCCATACCACCATACATGCTCCCTCATATCTCTATACATCTTATTGGCACCTGGATGAATAGAGTACTGAGAATGATCCGCCTCCTGCAGAATCTCCTCGTGCAATGCTCCTCTCGGTACACATAATCTGGTACCATGTCGCACTGATCCATCATCTGCGACGATGAAGTCCTCTGCCAACCCGATCGAAACCTATGCTCTGATGCTCCTCAGAGACTCATCCTCATACTATCTGGCTCTGACCCAGTCCATCAGCTCTGACTGCACCTGAAGTCCCCATATTTGTGCTGCGACTCCAGAAACTAGTACCTCAATGCCCAAATTGTCAAGATCTGCCAATAAATGTCTGTCTCTAGTCAAGCACATAGCCACGGGATACCTGGTCAAGGCATCTGCAACTACGTTGGGCTTCCCTGGATGGTACTACAAAGATATGTCAAAGTCTTTCATCAGCTCCAACCATCTTCGCTGTCTCATGTTGAGCTCTTTTTGTGTAAACACATACTTTAAGCTCTTATGGTATGTGAGAATCTCCACTCTCTCTCCATACAAGTAGTGTTTCCATAATTTGAGAGCAACGATAACCGCTGCCAACTCCAAATCATGGGTAGGGTAGTTCTTCTTAAGCAGACATAATTGCCTGAAAGCATAGAAAATCACCTTCCTGTGCTGTTGTAACACATAACCCAAACCCTTTTCTGATGCATCATTATAAATAAAAAATCCTCCTGCTCCTGATGGCAATGTCAAGATGGGAGTTGTAGTTAACCTCTTCTTTAGCTCCTCAAATGCTGATTGACAATCCTCAGTCCAAATGAATTTCACGTCCTTCCTGGTTAGTCTAGTCGTCGGCTCTAAAAGTCTGGAAAAGTCCTGAACAAACCTCCGGTAGTAGCCTGCCAATCCAAGGAAACTCTTGATCTCTGCTACTGAACTTGGGGTAGACCACGATTCAACTGCTAAAATCTTCTTTGGGTCCACCGAGATTCCATCTCCTGTAATAACATGCCCAAGAAATTCAACCTTATCAAGGAAGAATTCACACTTTAATAACTTGCCATAAAGCTTCTCCTTCCTGAGGGTCTCCAGAACTATCCTCAAGTGCTGCTCATGTTCCTCTGGGGTCTTCGAATATAATCTATGAAGACTACAATAAATTAGTCCAGGTACTAATGAAACACCGTGTTCATCAGGTTCATGAACACCATCGGGGCATTGGTCAACCCAAACGGCATCACCAAGAACTCGAACTGCCCATAACGAGTCCTGAAAGATGTCTTCGGGATGTCTTCCCTTTTTACTTTCACCTGGTGGTACCCTGACCTCAAGTCTATCATTGAGAATACCTTCGCTTTGCTCAACTGGTCAAATAAGTTATCAATCCGTGACAACAGATATTTGTTCTTAATAGTGAGGTTGTTAAGTGCCCTGTAGTCGATACACATACGTACCGACCCATCCTTCTTTAGTACAAAAAGTACTAGAATACCCCATGGTGATGAACTGGAACGGATAAAGCCCTTATCTTGCAACTAATCCACCTGCTTCTTTAACTCCGCCAGTTCACTGTTTTTTACTCTATAGACGTGCTGAGAGATCGGCTCTGTGCCTGGCACTAAATCTATAGAGAATTTTATATCTCTGTCCAGCGGCAACCCTGGCAACTCCTCTGGAAAAATATCCATGAACTCTGCAATCAACGGATGTGGCGGCTCCTGCTCTTCTACCAAAGCTCCACAAAAATTGCCTTCGCTCTGCTCTGCTCCTCGGACGAACTCGAACTCCGTCTCTTCTGGCGTCTGAAATAAAACTCTGCCTCCACGATAATCGATACTAGTGTGATGTCTACTCAACCAATCCATCCCGAGTACTATATCATAACTCGGAAGTGGCATTGCAAGTAAACATACACTCAGCTCATGACCTCACAAATAAACCCTCTGGTTCTTGCAAACATCACTGACCAGGATAATGCCACCACCAATCGTGATCTTGCAAGTCCTCGCCAACGGTTCAGACTCAAGACGATGCCTCAAAGCAAAAGATACATATACAAAGCTATGAGAAGCACCAGAATCGAACAAAATATGAGCTGAAAAAGAATCAAGATAAACTGAACCTGAGATGACATCGCCAACCGGTTTCTCCTCCTTGACAGTCAAGGCAAAAGCTTGCCCCTGTCACTGCGCTCCTCTCTGCTGTTGATGCTGAGCAAACTGCTGCTGCTATGGTGGTAGAGGTCCTCTCTGCTGGCCTGCTGGTGGTCTAGAGGGTGCCCTCTGTGCCTGTCCTCCACCCTGAACTAGACAAGTTGGGACTTTAGGACAAGTCCAATATTGATAATCTCCCGATCCACAGAATACGCATTGGCCTAGCCTCATCCTGCATGCGTCCCATCCGTGTCCTTGCTTCTTACAGAAAGTGCAAGGAACTGCTGCCCTCTGGATCTGATGAATCTGCTGTGCCGGCGTTCTAGTTGGCCCGTAATACTGCTGCCTCTGGTGCTGGTAAGGCCTCTGGTGCTGTTGCTGGAAGTGAGGCCTTTTCGCTGGAGTCGTGTTGGTGCTGGATCCTCCTGTGTCCCTCGGCCTCTTAGAGCCAAGCTCTAAGTCATCCTCCGCTCTCTGCGCCTGCCTGAGAATCTCCTCGAAGGTGGTGGTAGGATCTCCGTTGGTGTGGGATTTAACCTCCCAGTTCAAGCCCTTTCTGAACTTCCTGGCTCTGCCTCTAGGGTTCTGACCCTCCACGAAGCGATCTAGTCGGCAATACTCTATCGCATACTCGTCCACTGACATACCTCCCTGGACAAGGTATTGGAACTGACTTTCCAAAGATGTAAGAGCCACATCTGGGAAGAACTTCTCCTTGAAAAGCTCTTTAAAGGCTTCCCAAGTGAGTCCTGGTACTGCAATCCTGGGGTCTGTCCGGAACCATGTCAATGCAATGTCGAACATCATACACCCCACTGCCTCTATCTGTAGCATCTCTGGAATCTGCGCCAGCCGCAGGTTTCGCTCGATGTCCTCAATCCAATCATCCGCATAAATGATCCCCTCTGTGCCACTGAAGTTCTTTGGGCCCATCCTCTTGAAGCCTATGATGGTACCGGCCTCGGCTGCTGAGGAATAAACTGAGCTGGTGCCGTCTATGGCTGGACTGTAGTAGCTCTCTCAACTGCTGCAAGTGAGATCTGGTGAGCATTCTCCATGCTCTGTCGTAGGACCTATGTCTGTCGCTCCTGCACCTCCATCATCTGCTGGAAAAGCATGAACATCTGCGTCTGATCGACTACTGGTGGTGGAGGTAGAAGATCCTCGAAAACTATCTACCCTGTCCTCGGCACTGGAGGTGGAGCACCTCCAAAAGCTGCTGCTGATACGCCCACCTGGACCGGTGAAGCTGACCTCCTGAATGTAGGTGCTGGACCATCGTCTGAGGGTACTGCCCTTATGGGTGATGAAGTGACTGATCGTGCTGTCACAGCACCTGATCGCTAGGAATGCGTCTTCGGCGCTATCCTGAAGATAGATTAAAATACGAAATCAATATTGAATATAATATGATATCATTAAAGAAGGACAAAACTTATTCAAATTAAAGCAATATTTGTCATGACCAGCACCCAGAATTTGGGCATGAGTCGTGGGCACGTCCAGCCTACGCCCCAGCATTGGCGGTTGAACGCTGTCTAGGTCTCAATACTACTAAACATAACTCACAAGATAACTTGTCAATGATCTCAACTCCATAAGGAGGACAATGAATAATGCGTTGATCAACAATCCATAATATACTCAATCACAATAACTATAATAAGTAAATGGTACGATAAGATATAAAGATAAGGAAGTACTGACATAAGTCAAGCACAACAACTCAAATACAACAGTAATTTAGAGTCTAGCTAGCCTAACATAAATAGTCTCAACAATAATACAATCCAAGTCGTAAGTTTAGAACAAATAAATACAGAGATATCTAGACCAAGAAGCTGTCTAAATGACTGCGGGTGGTGTCTCCTCTAGGGAGAGTGACTCCCCTAGAATCTTCGGTATGTAGTCTCCCTCTACTCCTGGGCCATAGTGAGTAGGACAGAAGTCCTCAAGGTCCTCTGAAAAATGTTATACAGTCAAGATTGGAGCGAAGCACAAGCACTAAACAACAGTTTTATTTATATTGACAAAAACTACAAGACAGTGTAAAGAAATACATGATGAATATAATACTAAAAAAGTAAGGAATACTGGAGAAATATGTATCAGCAATAGTTCTAACTAGCAATGAACAGATATATGTGAATGCTAGAAATGAGTGAACTAGAATAAAACAATAGAGATTCTAGCTAAGTGTTATGAAATATCAGTTTGTTATGTGATCGGCTTAGGACTAGATCAGGCTTGTTATATATTATTGGCTATGATACATGTGAGGTCAGGCTAACCAAATGGTTAGCTATAAGGCGAGAAATAGTTAGGCTAATCATATATAACAGGCTATGAGACATGTAAATGGTCAGGCTACACCCAACGTGATATGTGGGGTGAGCTCTGATGCATGTAAAGTGGGGTATGATCATATAATCTGCTAATATTTTCCCGTCCCCAGCTAGCACGATGGATTCTAATCACGACTCCTCATGACAGGTATCTATGATGCTAACCCGTGTATCCATAGTGTCAGAATCAAGTATACTCTACAACTAGAATCAAAGAAATAATCAACATAATAAAAACTATCAGAGAATGTACTCGCATGTGGTCCTGAGCAAGGTGTGATGATCGAAGTCCAAGATAGGATCACAATGACCTAAATATATGAAATTAAGTGTCAAAGAGTGTGTTGGAGTCATAAAGATGTATAAATTACTCTAGGTTGAATATTTGGGTCATTTCTAAGTCACTTGGTCTCATACTAGGCCAATTCCCAAGGATATAAGTATACTAGGGTTTACTAGCTAATATGATATATTTTACATATCAAATAATATATATAATTATCTAACTATATCAATATATAAAACTACTAACATATATTACAATTAGTATACATCTCTATTACACTAACTACACAATACCACCATTATATATATACATATACCTATAGCTAACTATATCTAATTCAACCTCCTCTTCAGCTTATCAAAGGCGATCTGGCACTCCTCTGACCAAACAAACTCCATGTCCTTCTGGGTCAGCCTAGACAACAGCTCTGCAATCCGGGAAAAATCCTGAACAAATCTCCTGTAGTAGCCTGCCAGTCCCAGGAAACTCCTGACCTCGGCTACTGAACTCGGAGCACTCCATGCCTCAACTGCCATAATCTTTCTCGGATCTACCGAGATCCCCTCTCCAGTCACCATATGACCAAGGAATTCAACCTTGTCAAGGAAGAACTCGCACTTCGAGAGCTTTCCATAAAGCTTCTCCTTCCTGAGAGTCTCCAGCACTATCCTCAGATGCTCCTCATGCTCCTCTGGGGTCTTCGAATACACCAAGATATCATCTATAAACACCACTATAAACCTGTTCAGATGCTGATGGAACACCTTGTTCATCAGATTCATGAATACTGTCGGGGCATTAGTCAACCCAAACGGCATCACCATGAACTCATACTGTCCATATCTGGTCCGAAAAGCTATCTTCGGAATATCCTCCCTCCTGACCTTCACCTGGTGGTAGCCTATCCTCAGATCAATCCTGGAAAATACCCTCACTCCGCTCAACTGGTCAAATAGATCATCAATACGCGATAACGGATACTTGTTCTTGATTGTGAGGTTGTTCAGAGCCCTGTAGTCGATACACATCCGTATCGACCCATCCTTCTTCGGCACAAAAAGTACCGGAGCACCCCACAGAGAAGAACTAGATCTGATAAATCCCTTGTCCTGAAGCTCATCCACCTGCTTCTTCAACTCTATCAGCTCACTGTTGCTGACTCTATAGACGTGCTGGGATATCGGCTCCGCGCCTGGCACCAAGTCTATAGAGAACTCCATATCTCTGTCCGGAGGTAACCCTGGCAACTCCTCCGAAAAGACATCCATGAACTCTGCTATCAGTGGATGTTGCAACCTCGGCTCTACCACCAGGGCTCCGCAGAAGACTCCCTCGCTCTGCTTCGCTGCTCCTCTGGCAAACTCAAACTTTGGCTCACCCGACGAACTAAACAACACTCTGCCTCTACGACAATCTATACTAGCATAATGCATACTCAACCAATCCATCCCGAGTACAATGTCGTAGCTCGGAAGTGGCATTACGAGTAGGCACACACTCAACTCCCGGCCTCCCAAGGTAACTCTCCGGTCTCTGCAGACATCACTGACTAGGATGATGCCACCCCCGGTCGTGATCTTGCAGAGTCTAGCTAAAGATTCAGCAACAAGATGGTGTCTAACAGCAAAAGATACAGACACAAAGCTATGGGAAGCCCCAGAATCAAATAAAGCAAGTGCTGGAATGGAATCAAGAAGAACACAGATCAAAAGAAGTCAATACAGTGCAAGATACGATATCATCAACGAAGGACAGTAATATTGC
This sequence comes from Iris macrosiphon, assembly GCA_036927795.1. NCBI lineage: Eukaryota > Viridiplantae > Streptophyta > Magnoliopsida > Asparagales > Iridaceae > Iris > Iris macrosiphon. Next base: position 46,129,453 of record JAYESA010000011.1, on the reverse strand, counting down.
AAAAGAAACAATTTTAGGAAAATTAAGGATAGCAAAAGAAATCAGGAAGGGTCCTAGTTGTGATTGAGCACACTCTCTCTCAGCCTATATCCTATATCCTATTACAGGTAGACCTAAAAACTAGACCTGCCTTCCTAGGACCTGCATACTAGACCTGCATGGGCCACCACCAAAATGTGTCATGACCCGCACCCGAAAAGTCGGGCATGAGTCGTGGGTACGTCCAGCATACGTCGCAGAATCGGCGGTAGAACGCTGTAAAGGTTAGTTCTAGGTCACAATATATATATCTCACAAAACCTGTCAATAACCTCTCCAAAAGGAGGGCAACCACGCAGTATATATATGACTCAATCACAATAACTAGGGGAAGAGTAAAAGCACGATAAGATATCACAACGAAACAAGAACCAAAGAGAGCAATACAATATCCAAAATATACAGTCCAAGTCTAAAATATCTCACAGCAGAAAAATAATAAATACAGTCATCCAGAAAAGCAACTGGGAGCAATCCAGGAAAACCCACCTAGCTAACTAGGGTGCTAACGACGTCTCCTCGACGGGCTCCTCCTCAGTCTCTGGGTCACAACACTCCTCGACGCCCGGCCCACAGAATGTCGTGCAAAAATTCTCAGGATCCTCTAGAAAAAATATGCCCAATCAGGATTGGAGCGAAGTACATAACTCTGAAAGCAACTCCAAATATATGGTAAGGTATATATGACTAGCAATAGAAAAGTATACAAGATGCACAGGAAAATAAATACATGGTGGAGCAGATAAAGTAGCTGCAATGTAAAACTGGAGAACAATACAAGTAGTAGAGAAGTAATTGCATGTGAGAAAATAGGAATACTAGCTAAGTGCCTTGAGCACAAGTTCGTTATGTGATCGGCTTAGGTTGCACATAAATAATCTACGATAACTCCGTTATGCGTGAGTTGCATAACCGACATACACATGAATACTGTTTGGTTTTGATTACATAACCAACTCCTACTCCCCTCCCCCACTAATACTCTTGGATCCAACCATGACACGCTACGTACATGATAAATAACTCGCGCACATGAAGGCGAGAGCACAAGAAGCACCTGATAGCACATGAGAATCAATACCCGAAGCACATGATAAAATATACGTGATAGAGTACCCGCTGAACACGATAAGGGGGATAGCATCTCATAACGGGATCCACTAGTACCAGCTCAAGTAACAATGTGTCAGAATCAAGTATTATAGTTCTAGAACAGGTGATATAAATGCTATCATGAAATAGAAACGATCAGAGGTAGGTACTCGCCTGACGTCCTGAGCCACTAATGAGGATCGGGATCTGGACTGGCGTCGCACGAACCTATTACGAAAAACAGAATTAAACATGGTTCTAAAGAGTTAAACTGATATAAAATAACTAGAAATAAGGTTCTAGGGGTATTCTAGGTCGAACGGGTCAAACCGGTAAAATTCGGATCAAAAGTCAACTCGGGGTCCAAAAAGTCAACTCTAGGTCAAAACTAGGTCAAAGTTGACTTTTACGGTCAACGAGAGCAATTATGGTCAACGCTAGGTCAAACTAGGGTGCCCCTAAAATTTTAGGTCAAAACTAGCTCATTAAGCTAGTAAACCAACAAACTCGCCTCCTCGAGATATCGGGATACCCTCGGTATCCAATACCTCGACCTAGGCTACGCACCCCGCCTAAACCCGCCAAAACCTATGCTAGCACGCGTAAATATATACACATATACATATAAAAATAACTCTAAATATATTTCTAGGCAATTGCTCAAAAATCCCGCTCCGATACTCAATACCTTAAGTATCTCAAGGTATTGAGATACCATGATATCTCAAGGTATTGAGATATCAACTAAACCCTCACTAACTACCCATCTAGCTAACTATCTATGAATATAGATATATACCTAGTTATATGTATAGGCTAGTTTATATATATATCTAACACATATATATATACACCTACGTATATATATATATACATATCCACACATACACACATATACCCATATACCCATACTCATATATATATATATATATATATATATATATATATATATATATATATATATATATATATATATATATATATATATATATATATACACATAGGCATATAGCTACATAACTATATATATATCCACACAAACACAATACACTACTCATGAATATATAACTAACTATATATAT